>OZ023209.1:43742859-43750359 GCA_963995525.1 Escarpia spicata | reverse complement strand
TGAATCACGCTTCCTGCCTTAATGATAATATTCCCAGATGACTATTTACATTATTTGTACATATTTGTGATTTGCTAGGTGGCAGCGCAGTTGTCACCTTGTATATATATATATATATATGTATATATGTATATATATATATATATATATATATATATATATATATATACCCCTTTATCCACATTGTATTAGCAGAAACATGTAGCAGGTATTCATGGTTAATATAGAAGGACTGTCATACAGTGTTCATAAACTTCATACGTTGTTAATAATGCATTCCCGGATTTGATTTGTCATTTGTTCTTAATACAAAGACCGGGCAAAACCGTTAACTAATTTCAACGTACAATTTTAGCTGTGCTCACACAGAGCTTCGCGTTGAACATAAATAAAAATGCATATGGGGTCCTAGCTGTCTAAAATAGAGCGGATGTTAACTACTCATTGCCTTACAATAACATAGGTGTGTTCTACGTGTTGATTTGTCTTAATTTACAAGGTATCAATCGACGTCAACGGATCCGAACAAACTTGATATATACTCTATAGTTCCTAACCACTTGTCAGGGCAGGTGATTTCACGTGTTATGAACCAATTAAAATGCGTGACTTGGACACGTATTTTTACGAGAAAACATGCTTACAGATTCTCGTGAATTCACGTACGTCAACACGTGATTTCACGAGTAATGAGCCTGTTACAACACGTGCATGAGACACGGTTTTATGGGGGAAAGTTGTTCACAGAATCTCGTAAATTCACATACGGAAACAAGTGATTACACGTACGGAAACTCATGATGTCACTTGCGGTGAACCACATAAACACGTTTCGAAACACATGTTTTCACCGAGAAAGTTATTCACAGAATCTTGTGAATTCAAGAACGGAAACACGTGATTTTACGTACGGACACTCGTGATTTCACGTGCGGTGAACCAGATAAACACGTGTTTCGACACGTGTTTTCACAGTGAAAGTTGTTCACAGAATCTCTTGAATTCACGTACGAAAACTCATGAATTGAACTAGTTGAACACGTAAAGTCACCTTCAGAACATTTGAAATTATGTGTCTTTGTTAGCTGGGAACATCTGCACATAAAATTAAGTTACATTGTCAGATAAGTATAATTGCCATGTGCCGAGATCACCGGATGTCAAGTGGTGAGACTCAAGTTGTATGTGCGCATGTGTACTTGTGGTGTCAAATTGTTCGTGTTTTTTTTTGCAATAATGTTTCAACAGTGCCATTCTAGCTGAGTATTACCGCACGTTTGATAGCTCCAACCGAAGAGATGAGAAGTCGGCAACGATGCTGTTGGTTTATCATGAATCCGACGATGTTTATTCTATATATAGACCGAACTACATGAGACAGAGAGGGGGAGGGAGGCAGGCAGGGAGGGAGGGATGGAGGGAGGGAGCGAGGGAGAGAGAGAGAGAGAGAGAGAGACCGAGTCATCAACACAGACAGTGACTACAACCTTCCCGCGACTAGCTTACAGCTGCTGTCTTGTGCAATAACCAACATTGTCACGAGACAACAGAGAGCAGCACACATTGAAGCTGGTGCTGGGACCGTGGAGGTCACTACAGCTCAGTCGCGCAAAATCAAGGATTCGGAAACTAAAATGTGAATATCGAAGAAACCGTAATCAAAATATATCTTGAAAATAAATAAATAAAGCATGTAATCCAACGACCGTTGACACAAAAACAGATCAATCCACAATTGCTATGCTGGACGACAGTGTGAGACGGCGCACCCAAATAATCTACACAATTATTTGACCGATGCATCACGTGTTAAACATCGATCAACACAAGACATCGCCGAATCTGCGTATCTTGAATGACATGGCACCATGGCAGCGAGTTCTAATATATTTCGCGCTCTGGAAGATTTGACCGACATCTCAAAATTGACAGAAAACAGTAGCGACGATTTGATTCTGAGCAGCACAATTTAAAGTGAAATGAAGTTGGCTATGGAGAGAACAGGTAACGCTAATGCAGGCCGAAAGAAGAAAGGTCAGAAAACCGCAAACAGTCGGTCAAGTGGTGCAGGCCATACAACACATGTTGGTCAGCGTAGTAACTTCGGCGGTTACTACTGCCACTAAGCAGATACTTACCGACCTTACGACGTCGCAAACTCAGTTACGAAACGAACTGCAATGTGTAAAACGAGACCTGCGACTCCAGACATTCCAGTTGGACCGACTTGAACAGTATGGTCGTCGAGAATCCGTCCGTATTCATGGACTAGCGGAGACTCCGGGTGAATGTACGAACAATGAAATCATAAAGTTGGCGGCAGAAATGGGGGTAACGCTGAGAGAAGGGGATATCAGTATCAGCCACAGACTGCCGAGTCGGGCAGGCGAGTTTAAACCATTGATAGTGAAGTTTGGCCGCAGAGACACGAAGGTACAACTGATGAAGCACAAACGTAACTTGAGAAACAACCAGGATCGACGCGGCGTGTTCGTGAACGACGATGTAACGCCAATCAGGGGAAAGATGGTCCGTGAGCTAAAGAAAGACACTGGCATCAACAAAGTATGGACCATAGACGGCAGAATTTGTTGTACAATTTACGAAAACGGCACTGAAGTGAATACAATTGTGGACTCGCCAGATGACTTGTTCAAATTGGGCTGGTGGGAAAAAAATGGTCACCCGGCTAGGACTTTTCCAGTAATGGACTGACTTATAAATGTGAACATTATAACTGGTAAATTCACCGAAACATATTTGTTTCATGTGCCAAGAATGCATTAGTAGTGATTCTATTCAGTGTGCATTGTGTGAATACTGGACACATAGAGAATGTACAGAATTAACAAAACGTGAATTCAAATATCAAATCAAATCCTATGTTAAATGGTACTGTTTAGACTGTATTAAGGCAATACCTTTTCAAGCAATTACTGATCATGAACTGAGATTTCTCAACACTAAACATGAGATGCATACTATTCTTTTTAATATGTACGAACAATGCTCTGAATTCAATTTTACACCCTTTGATATAATAAATACAACTGCTGTGACTTTGAAAGAAACATTGATCCAACTAATAATTTCTACAATAATGTAATTACTATACTGAAGATCAGTTAACTAATGTTACTAAAAATTACACTGGTTTATCATTTATTCATTTAAATGCGCGAGGACTCCGGAAAAATGTTGACAAAATTGAAAACCTTGTAAATAAATGTGAAACCCCTTTTGACATAATCGCTATCACCGAAATTTGGCTTGAAACCGAGACTGTTCTGACATTATGTTACATATATATAATATAATAACAACAATTATTATTATTATTTTGTAAATGTAAGACCTAAACTAGCCAAAAAACATAAAAACACTCCACAAAAACTCAAATGTATCTGATTACTTGGGAAGTCGTAATGTTTTTTAAATGGTGTAACAGAAAATGAAATAACTGTATTGTTAAGAACAAAAAAATAAAAAATCTACAGGAAATGACAACATAGATATGTCCATAATTAAAAAGGTAATTTATCACATTGTGAAGCCACTTACCCATATATGGAACAACTCTTTTAAACAAGGTATCTTTCCAGATAAAATGAAAATAGCAAAGGTAATCCCTCTTTTTTTTAAGTAATGATAACCATGTTTTTTTCTAACTACAGACCTATTTCTCTTTTACCACAGTTTTCAAAAATCCTGGGAAAACTATATAATACCAGACTTGATGCATTTATTGTAAAACACAGCCTACTAAGAAACAGTCAGTCTGGCTTTAGATCGAGTATGTCCACATCATTAGCACTACTTGAACTCACAGAAGAGATTACAACAGCACTGGATAATAAGATGTGCACTATTGGTGTTTTTATAAACTTAAAAAAGGCTTTTGATACACTAGATCATGAATTGCTATTATCAAAATTAAATCAGTGTGGAATAAGAGGTATTACGAATGACTGGCTCAATAGCTATCTACAAAACCGACTACAATATGTTACATTTGATAACTGTGATTCTGACTTACTAAAAGTAATATGTGGAGTACCACAAGGCTCGATCTTATCGAGCCTTGTGGTAGGCTCGATAAGATCGTTAAATTATTTATACTGTATATCAATGATATTTGCAATACTTCAACATTATTGAAATTTATCCTTTTTGCAGATGACACAAATATTTTCTGTTCAGGAAGCGATCCTGTTCAACTAAGCAAAAGCATTAGTAGTGAAATAGATAAATTAAACACATAGTTTGCAGTTAATAAACTATCCCTAAATCTATCCCCAAAAATTTTATGTTGTTTAGCAATTGCAAGAAAAAACATTAATAAAACTAAGATTGATATGGTGTATAAAACTAAGTTTCTAGGTGTATTAATAAATAACAAGCTCAAATGGAAAGACCATATTGCCATGATAAAAGCCAAGTTATCTAAAAGTTGGGAATTATGTACAAAGCAAGACATGTGCTAGATAGAACCTCCTGCATGATATTGTACAACTCACTATTTCTTCCATATATGGCATACTGTTGTGAAGTGTGGGGGTAACACATATAAGACTAATATAAATGATATCTACATGTTACAAAAAAGGCAGTAAGAATTGTATGCAATGTGAATTACCTACATCATTCAAATGGGTTATTTCTGGAACTGCGTGTTTTAAAAGTATTTGATTTGATTGAACTGAAAACAGCTCTGATAATGTATAAGGCTCACAAAAACCTATAAATCTACCAAATATGTTTAAAATAAACTTGGGCTCAGCCTATATCACTCGCCAAAGTAAAAATATAAGGCACGTTTTTGCAAGAACAATATGATAAAAAACAAGATTATAAAATAAAGACCTCTAACAGTATTACTACCTTTAAGAAGTTATATAGAAATAAAATATATGAAAAGAACACAGTATTACTGTACTGTTGTCATTATATCATGACATTTGTGTATTTTTAAGTGTGTATTAATTACTGACACAAGTTTAGTGAAATCGTTAAATCTACTAACAGTGTTGTACAAATATTGTTATTCTTCCTATTTTGTATATTGTTATAACATGGCAGTTATTAATGTATCGCATGTTATAAAAGGGATGGGGACAGTGTTTAATAAGTATAACACTTCAACTGTCTCCATTTCCACACTTGTAAAATATTTTTATAAACACATGTACCAGTTGACAACAACAACAACAACAGCAGCAACAGCTAAGAAAACTAGTAGTTATGACGTAGGCCCTATTAATCAATAAAAAGGGCAAACATTCTACGTAAGTATAGTGTATAAATAAACCTACTACACTAGTTCTTTTCATACAGCTATGCAGTTCAAAGTACATCGATGAACAAACACTATTAGGTTACGCGAATGGTTAGTGTCATTTTGCCACATGTGTCACGCTGCCCTCGGTGAAACACTTACTAGTGTGGTATGTCCTTCGTTCGAAGTGATCTATATTCGATTACATTTTGCCTGCATAGCAGTGAAAAACAATTATCTCCCAATCGCAGTCCCAGACAGTGGGTAAGTGCAGTGACGACTTCATAGCCTAATCTGTATATTGTGCATATGCGTTCGTTTGAACACAACCTTAACAAAGAGAAAGAATGGACAGAACAAGGTGATATAGTTGTTACCACATTTGAATACCCTCACGGTGTTTATAAAACAAGTTTATGTGGGCAAACCAAATAGGTGTGTGAGACGTTTCGCGTAGAGTCAGTGCTTCTCAACTTGTGTGCCGAGGCAGACTGGTGTACCAAAGTTCCTATGAATTAAAAGAGAAACGTTCTATACAACCCAAGGCGTCATCGTTCTGCAAGACATCCATTTTGCATCGATTGACAAAATAGCGTTTACTGGAGCAAAATTGAAAACAAATTCCATCGGGAATAATTGACGGACGTTTCTAACGGGACGCAAGAAGTTAGCTACTAAGTTAATAGATTAATAGCGAACGCTGAAAGACTTAATCTACCTAACCATCCGGAAGGATTTGTCAAATGTGCAAAATTAAAACGAAAATGTTCAAACCGCATACCGTTTGATTCGTCGCAAACAGCCAGCCGGGTGAATTTAAATTAGCTGTGGCTAAAACCGTGAAAATCACCCAATCTCAATAAAGTATAACTTTTCTCCGTACATTTTTAGGTTATTTGATAAATTACCACTCCTTATATTTTCACACAAAGATTATTTGGCTTTTGCGACGCCAGATGCAGTTAATATTGTTGATCGCGCTCACAGACTCGAAGAATGCAAGGTCGCAATGAGGACATGTTTTCAAGTAAGTCTATACTGCTGCAAGTTGCTCACGATGAAGTAACGCTAACACATGTGACATGTCATGAAGCAGCCGCATATGTGCGGGTTTTATTGTCACACTAAGCAGGGTTTTTCTTCAGGATGTGTTACTGGTCCGCTTCAACCTCGCTATCTCCTGGAGACATTTTGGGTGCAGTATGTGAAACTACCTAACCAAATTATGCCCATGATTTTGTTTGACAGAAACGTTTCGAAAAAAAACTAAGTTGATGACGGGTAGTACAGGTCAAAAGACATTTTCTTTCTTAATATAACTTCAAATTATTCTTGTGATTATTTAAAACTTTACTGTGCACCATACTTATTGTTATATTTAGTGCCGTCACTCACTTGCCGAATTAAGCACTGTTATACATGTGTACATTCAAGCTAAATAAAATACCATTTAAAAGTACTTCTTGTTTTCTTTTTTTTAAAACGTCTAATTTATTTCCCTCTCTTCTTACATGTAAATATCATTATTCACCTTACACATGCAAGATATATTGTGTTTGCTATCACGATGTATTAGTAATCACTTTCAATTGTATTGGCAATTGTCTCATAGATAAAACCTGGTACCTACTGTGCATTCGATGTGTACAAAATTCCTAGATGTATGTGAATATATGAATAATTGCAAGATATATATTGCATATATGAATTTGTTCGACTATATATTATATTGTTGCACCATTTACCATATGATGTTTACTTTATTTTATATCCGTCGTACACACATACATATTCGTACGTACGTGCAAACCCTCCTTCTGTTCTTCGCTTCGTTTCTTTCTCTTAGTTTGTCATAAGAACGATGAATATGAAGTTTTGAATTGAATTTGATTATTAATCAATCAATTAATTATTGATGAATCCAACATTGTAATATTTAAGGGTGGCTCTCACGATAACGATCTTGCGGTCTTAGTGAGCGTCTCCTGGTCTGTACAGTAGCATCGTATCAACTACGTATCTTTTCTACAAATGTAAATATTGACTATTTCGTTATTTAGTAGTTTTAATTTGTTAACAAATTACACCATGACTGTCTTCACGTTGATGTACATGTGATGTCTCAGTATATACTTTACGATGTTTATTATTTTGCTATTGGTTCCTGTACGTATTGACCAAAATAAACGATATTTATTGTCATTGTCGTCAAATTTGTAATCACC
>OZ023209.1:43603420-43740920 GCA_963995525.1 Escarpia spicata | reverse complement strand
GATTTTCTATACATTTCAAATAGAATTAGAATTATATACTTGTTTGCTTATGCTTTGTTATGGGCAATGTTACTTTGTACCTAAAAAAACGTCCTGCATGCATAGGCCTGCGTCGGGACTGTGTGCATGGGCTGCGGGGCCGGAACTTCCAGTACGCTTTGTCGGGGGCTGGAAATAGGATTAGTTCAAGGTATTATGCAGTTGGATGTTTTTATGAGCCTTAAGGCGGGTGCAATTGGCGTTCTGGTGAGCAACTGAAAGACTGGTGAGTGACAGTTCCCAATATTTTGATCGCCACGTTCCGATGCCGGCCTATGGATGCCCTATGTAACGTGGTGGTGTATTTGCGAGACCAAGTGCAAGGTAGACGGGCCTGTAGATTATAGCCATCGTTTTACTGTATAGTACATTTGCATGCGTTTCCTAACACGTGGAATTCTAGCTTTATAACTCTGTACCCTGATTCCGTTGCTTTGGTTCGAGAGTCGCAGTGTCGCCATCTTCCGTGTAATGAAGTTACCACATGTGTCACGTTTGGAATGACATGCAACTCGCTAGACGGCCAAAATGATCGCGCATGTGCAGTAATTACATACCTGAGCGAAAAATGGCAGCGTTGGCTGAGTAAACTCGTTTTTGTTGATGTATCGAGCCTTGTCATCTTGACATTTATCGACACGATAACACCGCCATCCATGCCTTCCGGATCTCGGGTATGGTAGATGTACAAACACTTACGTTAAATAGAGATAACATTAGGGTATGTCGCTAAATTATACAAAAGAAGCACCGTTTCCACCGACGCTTCGACTCGAAATAGAACTCTGAACTGTCAAGAAGTTCGCCGGTTCGGATTTCTGACTGACTCTGACGTCTAGAAAATCGGCGTAAAATAAATAGTGTTGTTCTATTTGGTCGGTAAACGTTATGTTCTCAAATACCTGACTTTGTTGTTTTAACGATAGCTGCATCTTGTTATAAATCATAGCATGTGTATATATGCCTAGGCTAAGTATAGTATAGGCTAGCTACCTGCCAACTGTACTGTACGTAGACAGTGTAGTGTAGTCTGTACTGTAGACATAGTTAGACTCAGTCTCAAGAGTTTCGAAATCCGATCGAGAGATTGCGGTTTTGCACAGTTCGGTCCTGTTGTATTGATTGGACTTCGGGAGGCGGAGGGGAGGTGCTGTTGGAGATGTTTTTGTGAATCTCAAGTTCAAAATTTGTTTACCAGTTTTATCTAATCCTAAGGCTAAGGCCTAACCCTGCTCTAGAATTTTTTAATGTGATGAATGTAGGCCTATTTATAGGGCCTATGTCAAGTTATTGTCACTTAGTTTTAGAGTTTGCGTCGGCAGCATTACCACGTCGGCAGAGGAATTCTTGGATGCGTCGCAAAATTCTTGGACACCAACAACATTTTTGGTCGTGTCTGCAAAATACATCGCACAAAATTGATCATTTCGGCAGGGGATTTTTGGACGCCTCAGCAAATTATGTGGTCTCTTTGACAGTGCTTCAGATGTGTAATTTTGGTATGTCAGAGTAGATTTTTGGTTCCGTCACTTCCTAAATCCATAAAATTGGTCATTTCGGCAACATTACTGCTTCGACGACGGAATCTTGATACTAGTAGATGTGTAAGGTAGACCGGGGTAGATTATTGATTAACTCTTGTATAAACCTTGATACTAGCAGATGTGTAATAAAGGTACACTGGGGTAGATTATTGATTAACTCTTGTATAAACCTTGGTTGATAAATATAATGATTCTAAAAATGTCAGTCATATTCGTTTTCATATTTCTGCGAATTTTAGTGTTTGTGTAATTTTATTGTCTTCTCCCCTCTATCAGGGTTGGCGTTGATTTAATCAAATTGATTAAATCATCGATTAAATCAACATGAAAAAATCAAGATATTGATTTTTTCGATTTTTTTTTCAGATTATCTTAAATTTATACTTACCTGAGTACTCAATTTATTTGTGCCAATTTATAATAATAATCCTCAACAACACTCAACAGTAAGACAGCTGACATTTTTTAATTACTAGGCCCACATGTTTTTACAGCTGTGCTCAATTAAATAATTGCTTGGTGTATCACTTGGACTTTGGTATGTTGTGTTAGGCAAGTGACAGAGGCAAGTGATACATGTGATCACAGAGGCATGACTTTGACTGATTGGGAAGAGGGCAGAGAGGCATACCTTTATCTGTATTGTCATCTGCCAAGGACCAACTGACTGCAGCTAATTGCATGCTTTGATTTAATCAGCTACCCCAGGGTACCAAAGATGACTAAGAGCAATGTGAGATGGGTTCCAAAGTATAGATAAGGTGTTTTAATTCTTTAGAAAGGCTAGGAATAAAATGTTCAGCCCATTGGGTATATTATGATATTCCACATATTTATTTATTTTCAGAACTTCATATTATTTCTTATAAGATTTGTCGAGAATGTTGAAAAAATCCAATAAATCGATTTAATCGAAAAAATCTGATTTAATTTTTTTTTTAATTCCAAAAAATCATGATTTTTTCCAACCCTGCCCTCTATTGTCTTTGTTACATTTTTATGGAGGTTGTTTATTTCCATAACCATCCCCATAACTAATTATACAATTTATGGACGATGGATGTATATAATACAAGAACTATATGTAGCGGGGGATATACCATGAAGACACAACACGGTTAAATGATGACTATCATTTATTGTGTTAATAATCTAAAATACAAAATAAAAACTCCAACTGGGAACTGCAGTCTAACACAGTGCCTGAGCACTGCTCAGTGCAATCACACCATGCACTGTCCTACATCTTCATTTGTGTTTTTCTTTCTGTTAAAACACGAAACCTCGTGAAATAACACTGCAGCGCTATGTCTGTCCAGCAACTCGGAAACTCTGTGATGGCGTCTCTTAATTAATCCTGGCTTAGTGACCAGGTATGACCCTTGTTTGGTGACTGCTCCGGAAACTGACACCGCAGGGGAAGAGAACCTAATGGCTTTCCCAGGCAGCATATGCTACGCTGGAGACATGGGTTCTACAGACTTAACACATAAAGGTAATGAGAACAAAAAGAGTACTTGGAGTTTTGGAATAATGGAAGTACATAATTAACTAATTCGTCAGTAACCCTGCCGGTTACATATATATAATATTTGAGGAAACAAAGCTATCATATCCCAAAGTATCGTGTAACAACGTAAACATGCATCCTTGTACAATTCTTGAGTATAGTTATTACTAAATAATTATATTTGTAACAATCTAGTTTTACATAAAATGTTATGCTACTTTTTTAGTTCATTAGTTACTTTAATTTACTTTTATTTAATAACCAAGTAATATGTATAATATGCTTAGAACCCAATCAGCTCAGTAATTGTCCTGGAAATTTTACCATAAATATACTTATTATAAATACAATTTATTATCATAGACATAGTCAAAGTCAAATCCAAACCATTCAGAAAACCTAAAAATTTGTTAGTGTGTTATTTAAATTTATGACGGTATTTCTGCTAAAGGGCGAATCCATGGAAAGGTGTTCTTGCATGCTAAATTTGAAAATAGCTCTGAATCATCTGTTGATAGGTGATTCATGTGCTCAGATATATAAAGTGACTGGAACAATTAAGTTTTTATGAAAACAAAATTTGCATGGTGGGTTTAGACAATTTCAAAGAAAGGCAAACATTTTATTTTTTTCAGACATTTTCTGAATCTGACTTTCATTAACAAATTTAAAAAAAAATAAGTTTTCTTAAGTTATTAACTTAAGTGTGTCAGTCAACTCATTAGTGTTATATTTAATGTACATATGAGCGTCTTCAATACTGGGCAATAAAAACGGGACATAAGCATCACAAAATAAAAATGCAAGAAAATGCCCAAAAGATGTTTCCTAGTAATGCTTAGACATGTGTCCACTTAATGATAGTAACCCCAAGTAATGTTTTCACTTGTATTTTAAAACTGTGTTTTGTGAACCAAGGCTCACAGATCACCTAAGTTACATGGTTTCTGTTAACCATCATTTACTTAGTACTAAAATAACTTATGCTGATGAAATTTGAAATGTGCTGACTTCGATCACATGTTTATTTGAACAAAATTGTAGGAAGTTGGTTTTTTAAAATAAAAAAGATGATATGTCTTCGTGGATGATATAGTTACAAATGTACTTTCCTATTGTTTCAAGTTCTCATGTTCATAGTTCGTTATCAACATGACCCCTGGCCCTAAAGTTATAATATGTGTGTGCATTCGTGCATAATTGTGTAAGTTACGTGGAAACAAAAAATCATGAGTCACAATTTTCTACTTGCCACAGGGAAAATAAAACACAAAGTTCGTTCTGAAACACATTTTATTGAAAGAACTTAACTATGCTTAACTAGAAAATAAATGTTGGTCACGAGAATTAATTGTCGGGGGATTTTGTAGAACGATGTCGTGGGGTGACGGTAATGTTCGATTCTTAGTAATCCACAGGACTATCATCAACGCCTTAAAGTGTTAAAATTTGATCAGATTTTAATTCAAAATACATATACAGTCGCGCCTCGTTATAACACGGTAGTCGGGGTCCACAAAATTAATTCACGTTATAAATGGGGCGCGTTATAAACGTGGCACGTTCCCGTATCTGCCGTCAGGGGCGCTATGATGACGACCGACACCGCTGCTGCACGAAGAACGCCATCAAAGCCAAAGTGTGCACGTCGCGCAGTCTATATGCAGTATATGAAGATTTTTTAAACTGCCAGCCAATGTCAATGTGTATTCTGTTTAAATGTCATACACTGTTGGACACTGTTGAATGTTGAACTGAATAAAATTCATGAATTGTGTACAGTTTTTAAATAAACAACGGACGAACAAGCCACGGTCAACTGAACGATATTACGGTACTGCTGATGTAAGATCTAAAATAACGACCTGGCACTCAGCAGCCGAATACGCAAATTATTTAACAAACACTGTGTTAGAGTTGATTAAGGATTTAAAGCTATAAGTATGCTCACAATTGGCTTAACTTCGTCTTTCAATCAATATCAATATACCAATCAGTTTGTTTATCGCTACTGCTTGGCGATACAATTTCACAATCAGCTGCCGAGCGATTCGTACAAAATGTTTCATCAAAACAGTTTCATTTAACTGGATGATTAATAAAGTACCATACAAACATTAAGCCACACCGATACAACATGTGTACCTACACAATTATATGATAACATCAAATCTTGGGGCCATCAAATTAACCTGTCATACAGCCATGTTTTATGCCAATGCCTCAAACTGTAAATACTATTATATGTAACCTTTTTATCAATTGGGAGTAATGGAATGTAATAAATAGTACAGTGTAATTATATTATTTATATTGTTAATATTGTCTTTTGCCTATGTATTAATAGAATAAAACATTTTGAAGCTATTAGCCCATGCAAAGTTAATAATAATATAATCTGTACCCATACGCAATGCTGGATGTCAGAATATTTCAAATTTGTATTGTCAGTAATGATCATTATTTTGCTAGACAAGGCTGGGGGGGATAGGCTTTCCACACACAGAGTGTGACTCCTTCCTTTGGAAGTTGACTATACACAAAATATGCAATGCATCCTGGATAAGTTGACAAATTAAATTCATATAATAAATTATATATAGCATCAGCACATTGGACACTCAGAAACTAAGTGTTGTTATTATACAGTTGCCTGTTACATATACAAAATGCTGTGTAATACTACCTGCAAGTTGTGAACCCCCCTGTTTTGTTGTTTTTTGCCCAGTATTGAAGACGCTCACACATATACAACATAAAAAAAATTACATTAATAGTGAGTGTGGAAGTGAAATGTGTTAATTGTTAACTAATTCAGTGCCATGTCCCGTACGACACACACAAGGCTGACAGTTTTCATAATACTGTTATTTTCCATGAAACATTTTTTTACTTCAAATTCTCTAAATTCGACCTGTAAGTAATAATATAAATTAGTCACAACATATTAGATTATATTTAATTCAATTAGATATTTAAAAACTGTCCCATACGACACTTTTTGTGTCATACAAGACATGTCCCGTACAACACATCACAGTTTTGGCATCTTTTCTTTAGCGACATCTCATCTCAGGTTGGCCCTAACTGTTTGATTTACTATTAAAATAATACGTGGCTTCATATTTTATGCCATGTCCATGATGTAGCTTCTTCAAGTTCTATTAGCAAAATACCGGCGTGAATTCATTTGCACTTCCTCAACAGACTACACCAATGCTCTCATCAAACATTCCCCGTTGTCTCGGCTACAAAAGGGTATTCAAAAAATATAATTGCTTTTTAAGAGCAGTATTTTATTGCACTCTGCAAAATATGGAGAAAGAGCTTCTATTTGTCCAAGTGCCTTCGTTATTGCTCTTTTTTATATACATGGTGTACCACAGTGATGGAGATATTCAGTTCGGAGCACTACTCTATTCACAAAAAGTTCACAAAAACATGATAAATATTCCTAAACAATACATGTATGATGTTTTTGAACCTCTGCATGACTGGTATCTCAATACGAACTTTAAAAAAAATGTTCTTTAAAAAAAAATTTTGGAGTTTGAAAATAAACACTCCTAAAATTGAAATTAGTTGCGATCATTGAATCAAGTCCAGTATACTGAAATTAGGTGTGATTGTGTTCCACTAAAATCAAGGCCTGCCTACGTAACACAGTGTACTACTGTTTCAAAACTTGGGTAGTTTTGCTCACCACATTTGCCTGTGTCTTTTGAAACACTTAGTAAGTAAAAGCAGCTGGCTCTTTCTCTCTGGTGTTTGTAGATTAACTGTTTACTTTTTAAGACAAATTGCTGGCCAGGCTTCAATGCTGCTAAATAAGTAACAAGTATTTTCCAGTGCATTATTTTTTAGGCGAGCGATAGCTCTCACTCCTTATCGCTCTCACTCCCTATCGTTCGCACTAATCAAACAGAACGATTTATCGCTCGCGCTAATTGCCATGCCATGCCATGACTTGGAGTTTGCTTATTGCTCAACAGGATTCTTATCGGCCGTTCGTCGTTTGACACTCATAAATCATTAATCAGGGTCACGGATGTGCAGCGATAACCACAGTGCTGACAGCTAGCGTCTGTCCCATGAACAAAACAACTTAATCATCAGCGTTGTTACACTGCTGTCATTTTCTGTAACATCATCACTAGTACTTCCTGTCTGAAATGTTTTATCAGTATGCAGCTTTTCAATCTGTGCCAACGTATGATGTCCCGAATTGACCCGATCGAATAATTTTTTTTTCGTAATAGATACCGCGATGGCATGGCTAGCCTCAACTGGGCAGTGGCATCACCAGATGGACAAACAGGAATGCCACCTGGCGGATAAAATCAAAACTAATAAATCACTCGCGCTAAATGATTTGACATATTTAGGTGAACGATTTATCGCTCACCTGGTTTTTTCAAACGTGAAGCACTGATTTTCTGAATTGGTTTTTGCATTGGCTCAGTGCTATGGCAATTGTATCATGATCGTTTGGATACCATGCTATAGTCACCCACCACATAATTTTGTACATGTAGCTAAATCTTGTCACACCTGAATGATGAGTACAAAAGGAGCAAAATGGTAGCCATTGCATGCAGAATCAATTTCCAAATATTTGTTTTTATTTAAAAAGGAGCGTATGATGATACTTATATGCCCATCATCCCTCCTGAGGCATAGGCTGTTGACAACAGCTCTCCAGTCCTTCCCACAAGCTGCTTCAAGGTGTAGCCCATGTTCCTGGTGTCTGCCTGGAGGTCCCTTCGCCAAGTATTCTTTGCCTGGCCTCTTTTCCGCTTGCCTTGTGGATTCCAATTCAGAGGTTTTCAGGCACTGCTTGGCGCTGATTTCTGGAGCATGTGACCAATCAATCCCCATCTTCTGACTTCATCTTTGGAACGCAGTTGATGTGTCCTATTCTGGTAAATCAATGTTGCTAATGGTGTCCGGCCAGCAGATTTGGAGGATTCTTTGTAGGTAGTTGTTGATAAATGTCGCTGTTGATGATGGTGTTAGTGTGTCCTCTATGTCCCTGCAGCATCATGCAACTGTGTATTTGTGTTCAACTTCTCTTTCTTATCACTTTCTCTGTTTGTGCCAAAGTATCATCAGTACAAGATAAAAATTCAGTTATATGTTTTGTTTGTGTTACAGAGTAAAGAAGATACGTGGAAGGCTGATGATCTGGGATCAGCCCTGCGAGTAAGCTACGTCTAGGGAACATGTTTTACTTTGTTAGCCCAAAAATATAATGCACAGAAATTACTTGAGGGCCAAATTTAATTGCTGAGCTTGAACAAAATGCTGTTATTTCTAGACATTCATTTGCATCTCATTTCGGTATTGAATCCTTATAGTTTTCCATTCTAGACTTCTGACACCTTTCCCTGAGTATCTGAACATTACTAGTGAAGTTTATCTACTAAAGACTCGTATCTACTGCATGTGTTAAAATAAAAAATTCAGTCTGGCTGTACCATAGCAGTTATGTCTGCACCTAGAGACCACCACACCTGCAATCTGTGGGTTCCTCCCAAATATTTCACAGCAAAACTGTACTTACTGTCTGTGTCCCTTTTATAGCCAGGGCACCATTTCAATAACATTCGTATGAGTTCATAAGCTAACTTTTTAATTCTTTAAAATTGAATTTGCTCCTTAACAGTAATCTTGTATAATAAAAACTGTCACCACCAGGATGCACCATCAGAACACTTTTGCCAGTGTGCCACAGAGGTGATATGACAACAGATTTTAGCAAATTCAAAATGCTGCTTACATTTAACAGCAGATTCCCTTTAATGGTGGATTTTCCAAATTTGATATTTTTTTACAATTCAATATCAGTATATCTATAAATTAGTCTGAAAAAACCCCAGATTAAAATGACAAATTGAAGAGATACCATTGTCAGATGTGATTATTTTCCTAGGGAATAAAGGATGACCACCGAAGGTCAGAGGATCGGAAGAGGTCAGACAAGGATGTCAGGGATCGGAGAAAGACAGATAAAGGTAAACATTTGGTTTTAACACTCTTGTATTTATCCTTGTTAGGTAGTTAATTAGTGGACAATCAGCAATTTTGAGATTTGGTGAACTGCAAAGTCCAAGTATTTCTCATATAGAATTAATGGCTGAATTGCCTGACTTTTCGCAGGAAAAAAATTAATTGTCCTTAAAAAACCATGTCTATGCCAATGAATATATATAAATTCAATCTTAGGAGGCGCTCCCACAGTCTTGTGCACCTGAATTTGACCCATCCTCAAATCGGTTGCACCGAAATCCAACAAAAACTATTGTTGGCATAATTATGAACACTGAAAATAGGCCTAATGCCCAACATTAAAATCCCACCCACTCCAAAATACAGTATAAATCCATCCCAAATGTTTCCAGCCTACACACATTGATAAATAGTAGCTGGTCACTGGCCTGGTTGTTAGGACAAACTTGGCCTCAAAACATACAGAAAAGTTACGTTGTTTCAGTGGGTCATTTGCCAGAAATAGCATGCTCTCTAACTGGGCTGCTTGCTAAATGAAGTGACTAGCAAGATACACAGCTGGTGCAGGCTGATGCATTCAAGATTTACAAACAACAGTTATGTAAAACTAATACAAATTTATGCATGTATATAATATATAGATATCTACATCCATTGACATTTTTGTAGCTAGCATCATTATCCTTATGATTATATAAAAAACATTAATTTCTGCCACTGGAACTCCACGTACAACCTTTTGAAATATTGAACTCCTAAAGTCCCCTTGATGAATTTTGAAAAAGTTTAAATCTATGAATCCCCCAATGGGCCCGCTAGATCACATACAGAATTTCAGCCCCATACATGCAAAACTAACAGACTTATAGGTCCCCAAAAAAGATAGAACCTAAAGTTGTTTTATAATATACGATTTGTGATGACAGTTCATATGATGAGTTTTGCTGACAATTGCTGTCAGCAGATGATGACCGGGACAGGAAGGAGAGGAAACACCGAGAGCACACGGACCCTGATCGCAAGGAGCGGACACGTGACAAGGATAGAGACCGGGATCGGGAGAAGGGACGCGATCGGGACAGGGACAGACATGATAGAGAGAAAGGAGGAAAGGAGAAGGAGAGATCTGAGAGACATCGGTCAAAGCCTGAGGTGTGTGGCCTAATTTACGTAATTCTGAAATTGTGTTATTCTATCATGATATTAATATGCTGATTTCAGAGCATGGCAACTGCATCGCCTCCCAGGTGCCGAGGTCTACTCACCTCTTTCTCTATATCCATTTGAAGGGTTTCAGGGCAAAACGCGATAAACACCATTTTTGAAATTTCACCCAAACCAGGACTAAACGTTTGTTTAAACACATGGTAAGGTAGAATATTTTCTAATTTCTACAAAAATGCAATAAATCCCCATGAAACAACGTGCACAAAAGAGCGTTTGTTTTCAAAACGCGATAAGCACCATCCGTCTTTCTTATCAAAACGGGATATATCCATGTTCAGCCAACCAACACTGTCGTGCTGCATGTATAACTACGCGGAGTGACGGCGCGTGCTGTATGAATATACAGCATTTTGATAACAAAATCTTTTAACATCACATTTTGCATAACAAATGTGCAACAAATATTTCAGAGTTTGCCACCATTCTCTATGATGTTTCAATTCTAAATATATATCAACTTACTTTACAAGCTCTTATTTAAACTTTGAGGATGAAGCACAAAAGTGACTTTTTCTGAAAATGGATATATTGCGTGTTGCAGTGAAACTCTTCATTTGCGTCCTTATAGCACTAGCCTCGGGTCTACCAATTGGCGATATATTCAGAACACGTAAATGGCGGTTATTTGGAGTTGTTTACATATTTCAGTGGATAAATTGAATGATGAGACATTCTCCAGAGGGTGCCACAATGGCGTTATGTTTGATTTACCAGGAAGTAATCACTACTGGGAATTTATCATCAGTTACATGCATGAAATTGATGACAGCATAAATTAAATTGTTAGCAGAACAACTGTTAAAAGTTAAAAATGCAATAATGTCATAAAAGGTGCGCTTTGGTTGTTGCTTCATACGAGTGCATAGGTGCGTGTAAACTAGTTTTAATGATTACAAATTTTTTACTGACCATTACAGAGTCTTTCATCAGCATGTCACTTCAACTTCCTCAGTACTTGTGATGTATGACGCCATCGTACATGTGAGATCATTCATATATTGTGTTCCCACAATGAATTTTTTCATTCTTATTTAAAAGAAAACTAAAATGTCGACAGAACGGCGACAGAGAGATGCGACGAGACGATCGGAAGAGGTCGACTGTTGACAAATCCGGCAGTCAGGACAAGGCTATTGCGTCACAGAGCAACGAGGACCGACACCACCGGCGCCCTCGTGAGGACGGGGAGAGACGGAGCGAGGACAAGGAGAGGCACAGGAGGACAAGGGATGACGAGGGAAGGGAGAGGAAACATCGCAGTCATCGGGAGAGGGAGGGAGAAGACGGGAAGAGTAAGCGGCATCGGGACAGCGACGTGGAGCGGAAACGATCAAAAGATGAACAGGTGAGACCTCACTGCAGAAATCACATATTTCAATGTGTTGACATGCTGACTTTGGGGGAGTGTGGTAGCATCTCCTCCAACTACCAAGGTCCACTCATCTCAACTCTCCATATTCATTCATTTCCTAGATGTACTTCGATTTGGAGACATTCTGAGAACTGAGGCTTTTTAATTGTGTAAAACATCGGTTAACCATGATTTATTAGCTAGTCTGAATACAGTTACAGTGTTCACCAATTTACAGACTTTTGGCATGACGTGATATTTACTCTTTTGTTTGTAAATTTCTTTTGCGTCCTTGTGTAGGGAGATGCCCGGAAACACAGATCTCACCGTGATCGTGACGCTGATAAAAGCAAGCAAAGACCCAGTGATAAGGTACACTTTTACAATTTAAAGGAAATAAAAATAAGGCATTAGCTAAAATCCTTTTTCCATGTGTACACAAAGTTTAACATTGTACGTAACATTTGACAACATTAAATAGCATAAATTTGTAGCATAAATTCGATTTTAAGCCCGTCTGTGAAGCGCAGACCTGCCTACCATTCTGGATTGTCCGGAATCATTCCGGAAAGTCACCTCAAATTATGGTATTACGGCGACGGATGAAAATATTACGGACTGCCACCATGTTCGCCAATCACTCAAATTTAGCTTCCACTATATTCAACAGGTGGCAGCATATGTATGCAGCATGTTGTGACATGGTTTTTCATTCCCTGAGTCTGGTCGTAATCTAACCAATAGGAAACAGCGTTATGACAAATTCGCATTTCCGCGATCAAACAAAATGAAGTCACACAGCACGAAATGATGGCTGACAGTGAAACGATGCCACCACCAACCAAAAAGAAATGTGTAATGTAAAAATTTAGTGAGTGTTGTACTTGTAGTGTTAGGCCAACTGACTGTACTAAGACTAAGTTAGTGTATTTATTGAGGAGTTTAGTCTCATTTACAGCCTATCATACAGTCACTAGAGTCTAGGCGATGTCGATGACAGCGTAAATGCCGTAATGTTATCATTCTATAAGGCTATAATACAGGGATAGGCTTATATACTAGAGTTGAGTAGACTAGAGTCTAGACGATGTCGATGACAGCGTAACGTATGGTTTTGCCGTCGCTACGTAATATAGTTAGTATAATTGTGTATTAATAAAGCATTCCTTTAGCAATAAAATTATACCTCATTCATATTTTTATGATAAGTATTAGCAAAGGTATGATTTTTGTTGGCCGGTTGCAGGGTTAAATAAAATAATTTTTGTAATTTATTAAGTTACTAACAATGTACAACATACCATCTGTCTGTGTGGTCATTTTTTATTATGAAATTGCTGCATTTTGCTAAACTGTTAAGGTGGCTTCACTGGGTATATGCGTCAATCACATTGGTACAAGTCTGACTGCATATCCTGTTTATAACACATACTCAAATGTTTCATAGGTCACGATTTGGAATAATTACCATTATTATAATGCAACATATTGGTCGTCGGTATATAGCCTGCTACAAATAAATTTCCACCCCGTCCTTATATCTTGGGGCATTCGGTGTCAACACCTCTTGGGACATTCGGTCTCAACACCTCTTTTTGGCTCGGCTTGACACCCAGAGGGATGCAGACCCAGGATTCTGGTCATGTGGCCGCAGTCACATGATCAAGTAACTGACCCAGGATCACGTCCGGTCATATGAAATATCCTGGTCTTGCACCCTGTTCTCTGTTCGGAAGAGTGATAATAGACAGAATAAGAGATGGAGTTGACAACAAGTTGAGAGATGAACAAGCAGGTTTCAGAAGAGGACGAGGCACAGTTGAGCAGATATTCATCCTTCGAAACATAATAGAACAGGTAGTGGAATGGCAAGCAACGCTATATGTAACTTTTGTAGACTTCGAAAAGGCATTTGACTCTGTACACCAAGAGAGCCTTTGGGAAATCATGGCGAGCTATGGAATCCCATACAAGATAATCAGAATGGTCCAGATTTTGTACGAGGACAGTGAATGTGCAGTGTTAGATGAAGGTGAACAATCTGAGTGGTTCAAGGTAAAAACTGGAGTTAAGCAAGGAGACGTAATGTCCGGATTTCTTTTCTTGATGGTAATCGACTGGATAATGAGGAAAACAACTGAAGAAAACAACACAGGGATAAGATGGAGATTCATGTCAAAACTTGAAGACTTGGACTTTGCAGATGACATTGCGCTTATGTCATCAAGTTACAGACACATGCAAGCAAAGGCAACAAAAATGAATGCATTCGCATCAAAAACTGGCCTAAAAATCAATAAAAAGAAAACTGAAGTACTGAGGATCAACAGCAAATGCAACAACAGAATAGAGATTGATGATCAACAACTGAATGAAGTAGAGAAATATACATACCTGGGCGCAAACGTCAGCAAGCAAGGAGGAGGGGATGACGATATTAACAACAGAATACGAAAAGCAAGGACATCATTCATGAAACTCAAGCAGATATGGAACTCAAATGTGTACACATTAAAAAGTAAACTCAGATTATACAATACTCTGGTCAAATCAGTGTTACTGTATGGATGTGAAACATGGAAAGTAAACAAATGCGACAACAACAAAATTGACATTTTCCATTTCAACTGTCTCAGAAGAATTTTTAAAATTAGATGGCCAGTAATAATTTCGAACAAAGACATTGAGAACATAACAGCAGAAGAGAAGATCAGCACAGAAGTACAGAGAAGAAGGTGGAATTGGATCGGGCATGTGCTGAGAAAGAAGGCCCAAAACCACTGCCTGACAGCACTGACATGGACGCCGGAAGGAACAAGAAAAGTTGGTCGACCAAAAACAACGTGGAGAACCACAGTGGAAAAAGAACGGAAGCAACTGGGCTGGGCAACATGGAGCAAAGCCAGACACATAGCCATTGACAGGGCGAGGTGGCGGAGTCGCACAGCAGCCTTATGGGCCACAAGGCCCGAAGAGGATAGGTAAGGTAAGGCACCCTGTTCTCAGGCTGTCACAGCTGGCCCCAAAGAGATCTGGCCGGACTGTCCCATTTTGCCATAATAAAAATTTGATGCATTTATCGAATGAGTTGTTGTGTTGTTCTGTCATAAATCGAGGCATAGTGTTTATCACTGTGCAGGGTTTATGCCAGAATAACAACAACAAGTCACTACAGGGTCAAGAGGCCACCTAAGGGGCATTCACCAACAACAAGTCACAGCAGGGTCAGAAGGCCGTATTACAGCATTCCTCTCCGCAGGGGGTGGCTAACCAATCACAACATGGGCACCCTCTGAAACTTACTCTACCTCCTCTATGCAGGGGGTAGCTGCCCAATCATAACATATTCCCTGGGGCATGGGAAGTCAAGCTACCCAATCATCTACATTTGCCCAGGGTTATAGGAAGAACAACTTCCAAGCTCGATGCCATCTTTGTCTCTAGCACGAACAAAGTAGCACGTCACCCACCAACCAGCCCCATTTCTCCACCTTTGTAAAATTATAGGAGGGTCAGCATCTCTAAAGGGTTGGCTTGACACCCAGATGGGTTCAGAACCAGGATTCTGGTCATGTGGCCGCAGTCACATGACCATTGATCAAGTAGCTGGCCCAGGATCACGTCCGGTCACGTGAAATATCTCGGCTTGACACCCAGAGGGATGCAGACCCAGGATTCTGGTCATGTGGCCGCAGTCACGTGATCAAGTAACTGACCCAGGATCACGTCCGGTCATGTGAAATATCCTGGTCTTGCATCCTGTTCTCAGGCTGTCACAGCTGGCCCCAAAGAGATCTGGCCGGACTGTCCCATTTTGCCATAATAAAAATTTGATGCATTTATCAAATGAGTTGTTGTGTTGTTCTGTCATAAACTGTTAAGGTGGCTGCACTGGGTATCATATGCTTCTTTTGAATTAATAATTTCTAATATCAGTTTTGAAGATAAGCTAACCAATTTTTCTCAGAGTTTGCCTCAGATACTAAACACTCCAGACCAAAAAGAATAGATTTTTTGTTTAGAGATATTTAAAAGTGTTTAAAGACAATTAAAAAATATGTCAAAAATGACCTTAAAATGGCATTTTGTTTTCATTTTGAGAAACTCCCCAAAAGAAAAATTTGTATGGTTGTAAGTACAAACATGTTATTGACATTCAGATGGTTTTTTTTTGTAAACAAATGCATATTAAGTTTGATACAGCTTCATAAACATTTTGTTATAATGTTGAAAGACAGCAAAAATCCATACTGCATTTTTGGCATATTATATATAATATTATAACAAAAAATCCCTACATGCAGTTGTGCCAATCTCCAGTGGTAAACTGTGACCAGCCATTCCTGCATAAAGTAATGAAGATAACCCATTTAACATTTTATGAATTTGTCTTCTTTGAATTTTGTCCAGACAATCCTCCAATTGCTGCACAACAGCCGCTAAAGCAGGAGGGTTCAGATCATAGTGTGAGTAGATCAATAAGTTGAAATGATCACTGCTTTGAACCAGAATGAAGGTTACATGTTGTTGTTGCCATACTAACTGTTACTCTTGCTGTAGGACTCTGTAACAAACACAAAGTCTAAGCCTGATGTGAGAAAGGAACAAGCCAAAGCAGTCAAGCCTGACAAGTAAGTGATATGTTTGGCAGTGCAATAAAAATTTAGTAATTTATGCTTTCTTGATAAAAAGCAGCATTAATTTTAATTGCAATTGTTAATTACACTGCATCGTAACAATTTAATTAAAATGACTACATTTCATCGAAATCAGTTAAAATTGCGTCACTTAAAATACACTGCAATTACAACACTTCACAATTCAGTTACACTGTCATAAATGGCCATATTATAATAGTTGAAAGGTCGAGTACACCAATGTTGTTTTATAAAGGACTGTTGAATATGTAATTATATCAACTCTTTACTGGGTAGACAACCTTCTTATTTTACACCCTTTTTTGGGCAGACGATTTGAAGATAGCGGCCAATTGTGAATTATATTGTGTGTTGCTTGCATTAAAATTAGAAAATCTTGACAACACAAAATTATATGAAATGAACCACATTGTACATGACAATGAATGTGTGAATAAAATATGCTGTTGAAATTGCTGTGTTGCAATCACTTAAATTTTAGATCATGTAGCAAAGTAAAAAAATTATAACAAAAAAATATTCATCATGTTATACACAACAAATCACAGCAACTATCATAAGTTGTCCAGTGAAGCAAATGTAGCCACAAGAACAAGAACATTTATCCAATTCTGATGGTTAGTTTTTTAATACAATTCATTTTGTTGACAATATCAACAACCATGAAAACGTAAACTTCATAATTTACAAAATGGCTACCGTCTACTGATCATATTACTGACTGGAATTTTCTGTTCCAGTACAAACATAATGTTCAAAATTACGAAAGATAGCAAACTCTTTGACAAGTATATGTGCCTTTAACAGTAGCAATATGATAATACTAACGAAATACCACTAAAATAAACTAATCAAGCTAGGTATGGATGGTGCTCGATCAACAAATGGCTGTATATATCGGTGAAATGGGACATCTACTTTGTATCTCTGCATGGAAAAGTCGCACAAATAACATAGTTGAACAATAATATGGTCTCTGTGTTTGTTGTCAACATTACTGATGTTGCAGACATCGACATCTGACTCGAAATTGTCAGGAAACAACTTCAATCAAAACTGCCAAATGCCGTGCGATGTTGGAATCCATTATGATGAAAGCAACTCAACTCCCTACAAAATAAACTCTCTTTATTCACAAACTCCTTTTTCAAGATGGCGAAAACCACATGCTTTCTTGGCTATTATATAGCCTATGTCACCAGTTTCAACTGGATGGTTAATGTAAAAGTAGGATCTGAATGAGGTAAACGAAAGGCCTAGCAGCCGTTTTGGAACGATTGTACGTTGGAGTGGATGGGTGGTTCTGGGCGCCTTGTGCGGTAAAGGGTTAATTTTAAACAGAATTGTAGATGAATTTGTGCTTACAATGTATTGTTCAAATTAATCAAGTACACTGTATTATTTATGACAACGAAACATGTTTTATACTTAATTCATTAATGTAAATAATTAACAGGTTCATTAGAATATATTTCTAATTGGTATATGGTTATCCTTACCATATTAATAGAAAAAAATCTTTTTTTTCAGGGCACCAGCAGAACCAAAGGTAGGCTGCTGCAAAATGCAAACATTTTAAACGTGTGTTTTCATTCTTAATCTTGACAGTAAAGTTAGCTTTTAGTAAGTTCTGAAACTGTCATTCTCACCACATCAATCATGTTGTCAAAATCATTGTAGATCCACCATTCCTCTTTGTCATGCTACTGTACCATGACTGTCATGCTACCGTGACTGTACTTTGATTGTCATGTGACTGTACTGTGATGGTCATGCTACTGTACCATGACTGTCATGCTACCGTGACTGTACTTTGATTGTCATGTGACTGTACTGTGATGGTCATGCTACTGTACTCTGTGAATTCTGACTGTCTTGCTACTGTACTTTGACTTTTATGTCCTGTACATTGGCTATATCCAGCTACTGTGCTCATTTAGCAATACCCTAACAATAGTCTTGTACAATGGCACCTCACTGTTTATGTCACCTTTAGGACTGGACACAAGTGACTTGAACAGTGAGGCTACTGTATTAGCATGACTGATATCCCACAAATTACTGTATGTGGAAATAATTTGGGACTGTTCTAGAGTGACCTTAATTAACCGTACAGTGGGGTTCCACTGTATATAACCAATCCTTACTGGCTTTCACAGGAAAGATGTCAGAATCGTGTGCATTATAACATTATCTTATCACAGGGACCACTGTTAGTGTTATCACATAGGTTTATATGATCTACATTGGGTAACAAAGCCCATTTTAAAGGTTTATATGATCTATCTTGGGTAACAAAAACCTATTTTAATTAACTGGACTACTAATGCTACTTGATCAGGAAGGTGACACATCACCCTCTCCAGAGGAAAAGGTCCCTGGTGACATCGTCGTGGACTCAGAGGAGGTGAGTGAGGAGAGCGAGAAATGGCGGCAGCGTGTTGCCGTGGCAGCAGAATCCAGAGAGCGCCACTCGAGTCAGGAGTGTGTGCGAGCATCTTCTTCATCCATGTCCGGTGACATTCTCGAGGACTTCTCGTTTTCCGACGATGTCGACCAAATCGATAACACTGCCCCAGACAATGCTTCATCAGAGCAGGTGCCAACGACATCTGGTGGTAACGATGAGAACTTGGCGAAAGGATCGAGTGAAATCACCAGCGCTGTTGCTGAGCCGATTGAGCCTGTTGTGCCATTTCCAGCAGAAGAGATTTCTCCTACAAAGCCACCGCGGCCTGAAGAGAAGTTGCCAGAAGTAAAACCAGAACCATCGTCTTTGAAGAAACTGATAGAAAGTGAGAATGTAAAAGGAAAGCCCATAAAACTGAGATGTTCAAAAGCCATGCAGCCTGACCAGAAAGGACACACAGGAAGTGGTAGCAGTGTCTCGTCGATGAAGAATAACTCCCCACCAAAAACAGATAAGCGCCTCAGTTCATGTGACTCTGGAAGAGCACCAGCACCTACAAAGGGGCATGGTTCAAAGAAATCACTGGCTAAGAAAGTTTACTCAAACACAGGCAGTTCCGTTCCACATAGTCCAAACAGGAAAGATAGCCTCAAACGAGACCATGACAGTCCAACTGTCTCTGGTCATCAACATATGTCACAACATAGGGGTTCTGTTTCTTTAGCCAGCCAAGAGAAAAAGCTAAAGAACGTCACAACTCCATTAGTCTTGGCGAAGGCTGTCACAAAACCAGTGATGAGCCCCCGTAGGGCATCAATGAGCGATGCAGTGAGCAAGGACAAATCTGTGGCAAGAGACAAGAAGGTGCCGTTGAAGTCTAGCACCAAGAACGTGGCGCGAGACATCCATGACGAGAAGGTGAAACACATGCGAGAGTCACGCACAGGTTTGACATCGACAAAGGCGATGGTGCCGACAGAAACGCCTGTAATAGAAACAGTTGCTGCCAGTTTGTCGACCCACCACACCTCGCATCACAAGATTGGTCGCAGGGCAACTGTTGGAACAGCTGAGTTACAGTCATCAACAAAACCCACAGGTGCAGAACTTAATCGTCGCACAAGTGTTGATGTGGTCAAAAATGTAAACTTGACAGCAAAATTGGATGTTGTCATTGTGCCTCCTCTGAAAAAACAGGATGTCAAAAGAACAAAGGAGAATGTTGCTGGATCAAAAGAGGATTGGAAGTTAAGCAAAAAACAGGAAAATGCACACAACATGAATGTTGATGTCACCCTGAAGAACGGGATGATGAAGAATAGTGAAAATGCTGATCTACCAGGCAGCAAGAATGCTACACACAAGGTAAATGATGGACAAGAAGCAGAAATAAAAAATGAAACACAACAGTCAATAGTTTCTGATGTCCACAAAGGAAAGTTGGAGAAGAAGAAACATTCAGTGTTACTGGATACAATCAATGTGTCTATATCTCATCCTACATCGAACCAGGAAAATGTCGAACAAAGCAAGGCCTCAGCCAAGCCGAAGAACAAAGAGATGATATCTGAAAAGCACAAGGAAAAGCTTGAACAAAACCAGGCTTCAGCTAAGTCGAAAGACAAGGAGATGATATATGAAAAGCACAAGGAAAAGCTTGAACAAGACCAGGCCTCAGCCAAGCTGAAGGCGATGATATCTGAAAAGCACAGTGAAAAGCTTGAACAAAACCAGACACCAACGAGACATCAGCGGGAGGATACGCCAGTGCCAGAACCGGTGCCAAGCATCTGTAAGTCTGTGCGCAGAGACAGACAAGGCAGTGGCAGCAGCAGCATCCTTGCCAGGGCAACAAGTGCTCGCACAGCCACTCCGTTCGACAAGGGGTACACCTTCATTGCATCACCTGAACTTAAAGAGCACAGCAGCTGTGAAACAATACCAGACGATGTCAGTGAAGGTCATAACAGCCTTGACCTTGTGGTATGTCATAGGAGAGGTTGTTGCGTTGGCTGTTCTTGTTCTGTTTGGTTTGTGTTTGTCGTAGGCAGAAACTGTACCTGTTGGTAGTTTATTGGTTTTTTGGATTAGTTAGAGATTTTAAGAGTAGAACGGAAGATGTGCTGACACCTGCAGGAACACAAGGAACATATGCTGTTGTATGATGTCTGTAAATATTTCCATACATTGATTCAGTGTACCAGTTAGCACGGTCTGTGTGGTCAGCGTGATTAAAACAATCACGCTCACCTCTACAGTTTTGGTGTGAGAGAATTTCTGCTTAATGTCTACAGAATTGTTGCAATGGTTTATGGAGTCTCTGTGCAAGTTCTACAGGAATTGTCTATCGGTTTGTGGTCAAGCTATAAATGTCCACATTCTACACTCTTCTATTTCGTCTTGGCACGTGAATTGTTCCTGCACATGTTTGAGCAATTTTTTGTGTTATTGTTTACCTAACAATTTGCTAATCATTATTATTTGTTACTAAATGTTTTCAGAGAACGTTGAAGAAGAGAAAGAAGGTAGAGGTTTATGAAGACATATCTGCATGCATTTATTTTGAAATGTTGTCTTCACTTCACCATGGTGGTTTCACTAACACAAAATGTCCAGATGTTGGTTTCACCATAAATAAATAGTCTCTGTGATTGTTTAAAAGTGTTGTTCCAGGAATGTTGTCATGATTATTGATCATGAATGATTTGTTTACAGCAATTATACGCATACTTGATATCATAAAATAGTTGTCTACTGGTATGCACCACAACATAATATGTTCTCAGATGTACATTGTGGGAATTATCCTTTATTTGCAAATAAAAACAACAGCATGTGGTATATCCATCATGTGACTAAAGTTAATGCCTAGCAACAAGATCTGTCAAGCTAACAAGATGGCTGACGCACATGTTTCTGTTGGACATTTCATTGTTTATTTTGTTGAAACTCTTTATTTGTGACAAATATATAAGGCAAAGTTGCTTAAGCGAGAACTGTGTGAAGGAATGATTGCTGATGATCCGGCAAAAGTTATGCCGCCCTAGTAATGTAATGTAAATATCTAAATATTGTTGGTGTGACAAAGCATGATGGAATGCACATGCATCATTTGGATTGTGATGGAGGCAGACAGAGACATACTGTATCCGTCAAGTCATTTAGCTCACTGTCTGTGTGTGTGTGTGTGTGTGTGCGTGCTTATGCGTGTACTTTCTTTACATGCATACATGCTTTCATGCATATGTACTTGCACGTGTGCGAATGTGGCTTCAGTTTCTGGATCCATTGTCTTTTTTGCAAGGAACATAAACCCAACCAACTTAGGCAAAGCCAAAGATATGCGTGGTTCTCCTAAGAAATCCCCTCTTTCTAACTAGAACAGCATTCTTACTTAACAGTAGTGATCATCCACTATTTATAAATGAATCGTGGAGACAATATCTCGGTTAAGTTTTTGAAATTCAGAGTGAAACACATGTAACGTATTACCAGTTTGTGCTTACCATGTAGAGGATAAACTGTCATCCTGCCTACTCAATGCATGGCACTAAACATACTACAAAATGGTTTTACTTTCACTTTCAGTATACATTTATTAATTAACCCCCACGAAATGTCAATGCATTGGAATATTCAGCTGTGTGTGTGGAGGGTATAATAAAACAATATTTGCTATACATTGTTATTGTGCATGTGTTATGCTATAAAAGTCTGAATCTCAAAGGATAACTAGTACAAATGTTATTGTACAATATATTTAGTGATAATAATTATGAGCATTTTGTATGAATGTGCTAACAATATGGCACAATTTATCCTATGTTGATGATGAATGTTCAGTACATCTAGCATATGATGATGAATGTTCAGTACATCTAGCATATGGTGATGAATGTTCAGTACATCTAACATATTCCAATTGGAGATACAATTCTCCTTAGAAATATATTAATTTATAATTTCTTCTAGCAAATATTCACTGTGTGTGTTTGTTATAGACCAAATACAGATATCTTCTGAAAGAGTCAGTGTAGCCTACACTGTAATTAAATCAAATTTATGTATCACAACTTACAAGTCAAATTTGTGACTGTTTAGCATGTATTTCATATTGCAACAGCATCTTTTCCTTGATGTCTCGAGTGAAATCGGTAGAAAATAATCAGAAAATATGTTAGGTGTATCTTACTTAAATATTGTGTATTTTATTTCAGAAGGAAGAACTTACAAAAGATGATGATGAATACAATTATGAGGATGAAGAATTTGAGGTAATGTAACTTCAGTTACCTCCAGTCTATATATCTCTTAACAACTACACAGGTTGTATTATTTGTTCTGCATATAATGTTATTGTCTATGAAGAAATAAAATCAACTGGTATGTCAAACATAAGCAGCAGTGATGTTCAGTGACCAAGTCTAATATATTTCCTCTCATTGAGTTGAAACACTATCAACACAATTGACCTTGTAGTGATATCAATAATGAACTCCAGTCAGCTTTAACCGTTTCAGTGCCACGCGGCTGATTCCGCCAATTTTGGTTTACAACGTGTACTGGCATTGGCTGGTGTCTATGACACCATTTTAAATTAATCATTACAAAAGGGAGGTGTTCGGCTGCTGGTTTTACAATTAGATTTGCACTAGTTTTTAACTAACAAATAAAATTGTGTATGTTTACCATTCAAAATGTGTTGGATGACAGTCTAAGCATATATATATTTTAAATGAAAGTAAGTTATGTTGTGTCTTTGTGACTGTTATGCTTTTGGAACTAAATAGAAAATGATCTGCCCTTTCAGGAAATGTGTATTTAGTTGGTGATAGCATGCAAGCATACAAGTTTAGAACACTGCAAGTCCCAACAAAGGCTTGGCACTTCTTGTAAGTCGGCATAATTTTGGCTGGCACTGAAACGGTTAATTTCATGTTGCTGCTGTCTGCATTTGTAGGATTACGATGATGATTTTGAGGATGATGATGAAGATGAGGAAGCTTCTGAGAAGGAAGAAGAGTCCAGCAATGCAGCACCAGATGATAGTCGGGTAAAAGCTACACTTATACATAGAATTTCTGTCCAACTTAACTGTGTGATTATAAACACTCGTAGACTGGGGTGTGTCTTTATTTCAGATGTTTCTTTGATATCAGCCAGTCATTTGTATGATGATATAAATAACATGATGAATGTTCAGTAATCTAAAAAACATGATGAATGTTTTTTTCAGATTGTTTACTAATAATTCATAATGATTTTTATAGTGGCAGTTGCATATAGATATGGCCCAAAAGTACTTTCAAAACCTTGTAATGCTTGTTAAAATATCTCCTCCATGGATATAACTCTTGTATTTATATTTGCACAGGTGTTATGAAAATAGTGGCTGTTTCATTTCTTATGTAATAATAATAATAAGTAAACTTGTAGACTGCCATAAATCAGTTAGCTACCACAGTTTTTTTTTAACTTTTTGCAGCCGAATAACGAAATGGACGAACTACTGTCAGCCTTAGACAGGGAGAACGAACGACTTCTGCATTCTGCTAAAAATAGAGGAACCACAGATCGAGTAAGTGTTAATACTAATGTAAATTAAGTAAAAAATTTGTAGAAAAAATGTTTTTGCAGAGAATGTTATCAAAGAGAACTTTCTCAATGGAGATAATTTTGAGATCCTAGTTGAGTGATTACTTGAATCTGTACAAATAAAATAGAATAATTCCACTTATGACATTATTTATTATTTTTAGTTATTATGGAGGAAGATCCTTAAAAATTTTAATCTAGCCCATTTTACGTAACCCATCATTTTATGCCACTTATACAACAGTATTCTACAGTGTATTGCTGTACACTGCGGGTTGTTTACCTGCAGCAAATAAATTCAAGGACTGTGATTGGTTAATATTTTACTAATACTTGAGGTGCCACCTTTTAATACAATTGACCTATCCATCACGTGACCTGTTGCCTGGCAAAAGCTCTGTCAAGCCATTACAAATATGGTGCCTTCGTGTATTCCATCATATAGTTTGTTGATATTCTGACCACACTTTATAACAAAAACATAATGCAAACATTTTCAAGTGACAACTGTACGGGGGAATGTTTGATTTATGAGATGTCATGCAGCTATAGTGGTGTATTTCCTGTATATAACCGTTATCAACACATTGTTTGCAAAGGCAAAGCTTGATGGAGGTCACGCGGAAAATGTTGATTGTGATGTAGGCAAACCACGACGTACTGGATATATCAGTTATTTCTACAATGCAAACTTGATAACAAATAATATAATTATCTGGTGACAGAATGACTCCACAGCGCATCCAGCACAGATCGAGACTGATAAAAGCCCAAGCAACAGACGCACTTTCATCAACTTCAGTTCAGCGAAGAAGAGTCAGACGAGCGGGGTTGCGGCCTCAAAGGCCCGTCGCCGTGGCAATGACCTACTGAAGATGATAGAGTTGGACGTGGCCCACTACGAACTGTTTGACATGCCACCAGTCAACGAGTACGAACTCTACATGAGGACGTATGGTTGCTCCAACACCAGACAGGTCAGTGGGCGGGGGTCAAGGGTCAGGGGTCCAACATCTGCTTATTATCAAGCTTGCATATGTATGCACGTATGATAATGTTTTCTTCTTTTCTTGAAGCTTGAGTGCCAAACTTACAGGGATTAACCTATGACCCCTAGAATAAGATGAAAGATTTATATCTTTTCAAAATACCCCATTCTTGTAAAGATTCTCACAGTTTATGGGGAAAAACAGTTGTTCGAAATGTAAAACATAATATGCACTTCATACGTAAAACGTAACCTAACAATCATAAGAACCACGAATGTGTGGCATATAATTCGAGAAATGGCCCCTCCATCATGTACTTGGCAGCATGAAGTAAACGCTGACACAATAATGCTTATGTCTACCCTCGTGCCAATAGCATAGCAATATCAATATTATTTGACAATTCTACACTATCACGACTAGGGCCTATTGATGGACGCGAACTCTCCGACCATCGTCATTCTTAAAAAAACAATGCTTACCTGCGAACCCGTTATGGTGTTTGTGTAATGATGCTGTGTGTTTTCTAACATTTGATAAAGATTTCTATCACAACTGTCATCTACCAAGGCGTCCCGTCAGGTGATGGGCAGTTTTGCTAGTATTAATAATATGTGATCTTATAGAGCATTAGTATCCTATGCCTAGGTACATTTCTCTATTTACATTAAACCATTGAGAAAACTACTGAAAAGTGATGATGATCTGATCTGACACACTCAAAAGGAAAGCCATCAACTGTGTCAAGCTGGGAAACTTCCTTCATAAAGCCAAAAGCCAGTCAGGTATACACCAGCTTCTATATAGTAGAAGTTAAGAGTTTGCTGCTTCTGTACTGCAATGGTAATGTGCAAGACATCTAAGTCCCAAACCAAACTGAATTCTAAAATAAGCTAAGCTAAGCTCTCCCATTGGATGGCAGTTGTTTCCAGTATCACTGTGGTAAATGCTTGTTTTTTTTGGTAAATGCTTGTTTTGAGCAGTGGTTGTGTGTTGTAGGCATACGTTCAAACAAATGACGACAACATAGAGTGCGAGACACAAACAGACGAGATGGAATACAGTGATAAATGGTGCCAGCATCCGCCGGAAGACTTCAACTGCACTGGAGGTAATCTTGCTACAATGATGATAACAGTTGTTTGTATGTGTGTATATGTACGTGGGTTTGTGTATGTATGTGTATATGTACATGTGTGTGTGTGTGTGTGTGTGTGTGTGTGTGTGTGTGTGTGTGTGTGTGTGTGTGTGTGTGTGTGTGTGCGTGTGTGTGTGTGTGTGTGTGTGTGTGTGTGTATATGTATGTGGGTTTGTGTGTGTATGTGTATATGTACATGGGTATGTTTGTGTGTGTGTGTGTATGTATGTGGATTTGTGTATGTATGTGTATATGTGCGTGTGTGTGTATATGCATGTGGGTTTGTGTATGTATGTGTATATGTACGTGGGTATGTGTGTGTATGCATATCTACATGTGTATGTGTGTATATATACGTCAGTGTGTGTGTGTGTATATGTACGTAGGTATGTGTGTGTATATGTACATGGGTATTTGTGTGTGTGTACATGTACGTGGGTATGTGTGTATACGTACATGGGTATGTGTATGTGTGGCAACAGTCGACTTGAAAAGTTTGGCGCCTCCTCAGATCAAAACGTATTTTAATAAGTTTTGTAAGTATCACGTGATTAAGAATTTAATGACTAATCTAACGGTAGAAGTCTCCCAACGATCGGACTTTAACTATTGAAGGTATGAACAAAATAAGGAATGCTTGGCGATATGTATAGTCGAGGCGCTCCGCGAAAGTCCGTCGCTCTGGTTTAGCCACTTTCAAAGGTCGGCGATTCCTCAAATCAACGTATTTAATATTTTTTGGCACACACGATTACAAATTTAATGGCGACCGGGATAGGAGTCGAGATAGGGGCACTTGAACAATCGAAATGACCGCGTGGCCGATCGGGATACATAGTCGACATCGGGGTGCTTGCAGACACTTGCACACAATCGAGTGTCTCCAAGCGCACCTATCTCGTGACGCATCCATTCCCGATTGCAGGATGCGTTCAGTTGGGAACTATCTAACCGCACTTGTGGCGCGATCTGGATGTGTTTCGTGATCGGAGCGCTCGCAAATTAATATACACAATCCTGTAACCATCTGTAGCCACGAGTAGGGTTACGTGCAAAATATAGCAGGGCGTCGTATAAAAAAGGCAGGGCATTCTTTTTGCCTTTTTTGAGTACCAGGGCGTCGCTGAAAAAGGTCAGGACGTAACGCCTGCAAATTCGACCTAGACAGAACACTGTTAATAACTTGGCATATGAACTTTACTTGTGTTTACACAAAATTGCATGGGATGGTTTTATGCTTGGTGAAGGGGTCCTGCCAAAAGTGCAGTACGGATTTTTGGCTGCCTTTCAACATTGTAGCAAAATTGTTAAGAAGCTGTAGCAAACTTACTATGCATTTGTTTACAAATAAAACTTGTACGAATGTCAATAACAAATTTATACTTACAAATATAAAATTTTTCTTTCAGGGAGTTGAAAATGAAATAAAATGCCATTTTACATATTTTTTTACATATTTTTAATTGTCTTTTAAATCAAATCAAATCAATTTATTTTGTAACAACAACATAGCAGTATACATACACAAAACAACCGTTTAAAAATTAAGTTTTGTTGCATGGTGGTCACATGGCATGTAATATGCTGTCTTCCTGTGACCCCATAAACATATATTTCGAATTATATTTACGCATACGTATACGATGATTATCACGAGTGTATGATATCTTTTGTATGACAACGGACTGACAAATGTTTATTTTCAAAACTTTTATTAATTTTATTTAAATCAAAACAAAATATGGTTTTCTTAAGATGGTAAAGGTGCATATGACATGCTTATTTAAATCAAAATAAGCATGTCCTAGCACCTGACATTTTGTTATTATTCTTATGATAACATGAAAGTTTTTATGTATGCATGCGCCTATGAACCTACAGATTCTGGATATATGCCACATTACAAATTTTACTAATAATAATCTCATCCAGATATATTTTTACTTATCTAGGAGTTGCCCAGTGTTATGCTGACTATGTGTAGCCTTTGTCGTGTTTCTCACAGTCTTGTTATCATTCACAGGGGGTGAGGACACAAAGGAATCTCACGAACCCGAAAGGAAACCCATAGACGTTGTGAAGCTCGGGAAGTTCCTCCATAAAGCCAGTCAGGTATACAGCTGCTTCTGTGTGTTACATATATTGTACTATATATACATCTAGTACAATTTACTTAACTCAAAGCTACAACGTTGAGAGGCCTGTGGAACTTTTTGTGTTTTCCATGTGATCGAATTGTGTTGTTTCCACAAGTTGTGATACTCTAGAGGGATTAGTCTTGAGGTGCAAGTTATGGTTATGACGTGCATTCAAGTTATCAAAATTTTATTTAAAAAAAATCATACTGCTTATATATGTAATGTCTGCATGCGTGTGTGTGCGTGCATGCATGCGTGCGTTCGTGCGTGAATGTGTGTGTCTGTGTATTTGTGTGTGTGTGTCTGATTGTGCGTGTGTGAGTGAGCGTGTGTTTATGTCACTGTGTCTGCGTATGTCTGGTGGGTTTAGGAGCATGCGTGTGTCTATGAAAGTAGAAGATGTTGTTGTCAACTAACTGCTATGGTTTCTGTGGCAGGTAATCACATTGCTTCTGGAAGAGGAATTCTCTGAGATATCAACGCGGCACGGACCCATCAAGAACCAGTCAAACATCGTGCTCAGTGAATCCTTTGTGCAGTTGGAAACATCTGAGATCACAAAAGGTTTAGTATGTTCTTTAATGTTCATAGCAAGTTCATTTGAGGTTTTCATACAGTTTGTTGTTTTTTTCAATTTGAAGAATAATCTTAGCTCAGGCCCTGTTGTTCCGTTAGGGATTACATTTGTATTCATCATGGGGTAAATACATGAAACAAATTGAAATGGTAATGAGTGATATCTAATTAGCCAGAATCTCAAAGGAAAAATGCTTAATTCCAACTTCCTGCCTGCTTAAGAGTGTAGCTTAGAGAACATGGCAATGACAGAGAATCAACAGCTTGTGAAAAACAACTGTGTGAGAAAAGATGCAGTGAAACGAAGAGAGGAGGCTGGGGTGAAAGAAAACTTAAAGAAGAAGAAGCTGGTGAGAAGACAGTTAAAGTGAGCTGACATGTGGCACAAAAGGACGGGAGATGGCTAATGAAGAAAGTGGATGCCCTCAGTGGAGGACAGAAGAAGACCACGACTGAGAGAGGAGGTCTGGGTGAAGAGAGATTTGGTGGGATTGGGAATCGAGAATGAGATGTAGGGAAGGGAAGACAGCAGTGAAACGCTCTCAGTGATGGAAGGAGAATACAAAAAGAGTCCACCTCACCCTGGACTTCAGAAACAAGGACAACAGTAATACAACCATGACATTCTATTTCACAGATTAGTTCCATAAATTGTCAGTATTCTTCATGAATCAGCAGCTCACTATTCCATATTAAATATCATTTCAACTTTCTTTTCAGTAACGTGGATAATTTATTAAGATTTTCTGTTGGTATTGCCACCTGTTATCAAGTACTTTAACCATTCTTTCAGATCGTCACGTTGCCTTCAGCTATTTCTCACCTCTACAAACAAAGTTTCTGCTCACCGTGTACAGCAAACCTCATACGGTGAGTTTTATTATCATATCTGAGCTTCTGAAGAATTTTTTCCTTTTATAAATTTTTAAATATCAGACGTTCGCCCCATGCAGATAGTAATTTGACCGTCATTCAGTTAATCAAAACATACATTTACTAGATGTGGACCAACCTTAAAAAATATGTTGTTTGGATAGTTTGAATACTGGTGTAATGTTTGTCCCTAGAACTGATAACACATCCCATAATGTAGATGTGTGTATACGTGTATAGAATGTCAATTAGGTTGATTCATATTAAATTAGATTAAGCTACGACAGCATTTAGGATGCATGTAGGATTTTAGTTTGAATTAAACAAGGTTTTCGGTTAAGTTTAATAAATTGAGTTGAAATAATAATTTTAGCAGAACAGTGAATGCGTAGTGTTTTCTAGAACCAGGATTTTTGTCAGGCCCAAATAAAAAAGCATAGATTTACAGAAGCATCAAAATGAAGGAAATGTTTTTGTAGATATCAAGCACTGGTGTAAAAATTAAGACTTCTGTTTGGTTTGTCTACTTGGATAACTGGGGGAGGGAAAAATTGGAAGGAAATTACTAAATATTAGAAAATTGTAGAAATCATTAGCATGGTTTCTAGAAACAATCAAGAATATTAAAATAGCTATGGGATGCAGGATGCATAAATCTTGTAGAGGTATAAAAAACTGTTCTCACTGATTGTGTCATAACTGTTCTGTATAGATTCACCAAGAAAACAGATTGTCCAACTCTGGCTTGATTTGCGTGTGGAATGTCGGAGAGCCATCCCAGCCTGAACAGTGAGTTGTTGGTCATTTTTTTAAAGTAGTAGTAAAGTGAAATTTTAAATGTCTTTGAAACTTCATGTACATAAACTTAATACTCTTGTCAAGTAATGTGCTAAATATGAAGCTTGTTCATTGCAAAATCATGTCACTAGGCCCACTCAAACGTGGTTATTTGTGTACGAGCTTGTCAGATGTTGCTGACGTCACCACATGCAGGGCAGCTGAGCGCACCCTATCCGTTAACATGGCGAGTGGCGGTGTGGCTTGTTGTTTCAGACTGTATATGAAATTGCAATTGCGGAATTTAATATTTGTTTATATTGCCGTAAAGATAATAATCTTATCTACAAGTTTGTCATTGGATGTACACAGGAACTTTTTGAGTTACTGCCGTTTGAACATCGCGAAAGCTAAACCTTGCATTATATCCACTACTGCATATACATTGCAGATTAAACATTCGCTATGTTCAAACGGCCAAAACTAAAAACTAAAAACAAATCCTGGTTACACCCAGTGACAAACTTGTAGAAAAGATTATTATCTTTACTATGATATCAACAAATGTTAAATCCATTGCAAGTTTGAACATTTGCAATGTTCAATCGGAAATAACTCAAAAAGTAAAAACAAAAATTCTTGTGTGCATCCAGCAAATTTGTAGGTAAGATTATTACCTTTACAGTGGTATAAAAAATATTTTTATATCACGATTGCAATTTTAGGTATGGTTTGAAACAACAAACCGCATAGATGTGCACCATGCTAAATCCTAGTGATGCTACCCGCAGTGACATCACAACAACCGCTAGGTGTCGCCACAAACTGTGCAGAAAATGTACAGAAAAGCGCAACTATTGAACAGGGTGACGGAGGGGGATAACAAATTAGTTGAATATCAGGACAGTATTTTTAGAGTACATTTAATTCAGATTGGGAATTAAAAAGTATATTTTGCTCAGTCTTTATAAACTGCATTTATTTATAATTAAACTAAAACCTTGCTTTTTGGTTACCTTTGTAATACAGCCACCTTTTAATTATGGGCATATTAGGACAATTCCAAATTATTTTCATTATTAAAATATAGGAAATTAGTCCTGCTAATACAGTCACCTCACTATTAAGATCACTTAGGCACAATCCTGTTGGTGGTCTTTATAGCGATGTTCCACTGTGTCAGAATGAACAAAAACTATACCAGACATGACACATTGTCCGTTTGGAATAAAAATGTTCTGTTTGTTTGCTGACAGATCAAAAAGACGGTCTAGCATTAATATTTGGGAGTTCAGCTTGGTAAATATGGCAGTGTCTTCTAGGAGACTGTGCCAGAAACTATGCAATGCCCAATATTTAGCATAAATAGAAATTTTATCTTTATTATATTATAATAGTATAAATTAATTTATATGTATGTGTTATTCATAAAGTAAAATTTCAAAATGAGAAAAAATGTCCTGTCTGATCTGCCGATGGCAAGGCACTGATTCTTGCACTATACAAAACTAGCACTGTTACTAAAGAATTTGTATACATAGCTAGGTCGGTATTTGCACAAAATGTCTTTGTAATCTTGTTTGAATCATGACAGTGGGAGAAGATAATAAATAAACAGTCCACATAAAAATAATGTTGTAAATAACTTGTCTTTGCATTATGCTCAGTCATTTATCCGAGCTTGAATACATGTGAACTGTATCTGTTTTGGGGATGTTGACGTGTTTGGTCCGTGTCCTTGAAGGGTGCTTGTGTGTGAGTCGATGCCACGCTGTTGCTGCTTCAGTCCCGGTAAAGCTACGCTCGTCTTCGCTGGAATGGTGAGTCGCACTGCCATCTAGTGTCAACATAAGGCTACAGCCTGAATTCTTTTCAGTACCATGTAAAGGATCATCTCAGAACGTCGATGTCCAATTTGAAACAAAATTATTTTCGTTTGGGAGGGGGTCAGTTTCATCTGGCATCAGACATCGATATTTTACATTTCGGATCGACTCTATTAATATATTTATATCATCATATCAGTGTTTACAAACTTTAGTTTGATGGAGGGGTGGAGGGGCTGAGGCCAGATGAAAGTAATTTCATCTGATATCAGACAACAACATCCTGAGATGATCCCTAAATTAGACCAGTTTATTTAAGTTTTTGTGCATGAAAATTACTCAAAACCATTGTTTTTTTTATTTGGATTGGAATCACTATGTCAGTTCACATGCAGTAGTTTAGCTATTGATGCAAAATTAATGACAGCTGTTTGCTGGATAGTTTACTAATGACTAAAACTCGAGGGACAGAGAGTCAAAATAGACCATCACACTTTGAAGCAGACTATTGATGGTCGGCAATTTTACTACCCTGAACTCGGTGAAATATCTTTAAGAAGAAATGTTATGGAGAAATGCACAAGCTTGTGTTTGTATGTTCCTTCAGCACGACGGGTCTCTCGTGGTCTGGGACTTGAGCGAACCCTCGTCACTGCATCGTTCTCACACCATAGGAGACAAGGAGTGGTTGCTGCGATATCCTACGTATAACACAGGTATGTGACATCATCATTTGTAACCCACTCCAGCAAACCAGGTATCAAGTTGCACAGGCCTGTTCTGCAGACGTGTACAAAATAACTAAATCATGTCCCTTCGTATTTGTGATTTTCACAGAATTGCGTACCTTATAATCTAATCTTTCAATGGCCAGTTTAGTTGTTTCTGGACAAATATTGAAAAAGGAATAAAATACATGCATTTATGAAGCCACGTATTCAGAAATAATAGACAATATGAGCCAAAATTACCACATTTCTCAAAGGTTGCTTTTTAAAGTTTGCTTAATTTTGTTGCAATAAGTAAAAAACGACGTATCATTCTAAAGCTATGATGTGTGGCATCCAAAAAGGTACAAATCTCCATTTTACAATCTTGCAACTGAATACCCACATCACTGTACCATGTCACATCTAGTGTCATTCGACATGGCATGTCACATCTAGTGTCATGCTGTTGCAGACAAGATTAAAATAACCACACAGACATTACAATGAAGCAAAAAACACATCCTCTGGAAGTGATAAGTTGGTAGATTGTGAGAAGCTTGAAGTGATACTTCTTTAGAGAAGTTGAGGCACAGTGGTTAGAACATCGGACTGTCAGCCGATATGACCTAGGTTCAATTCCTGTTGATGTCTTTTTAAAAGTTGTTCAATTTAATTTGCTCTATATTGTCATGGTCCACTGAGTGCAAGTAGCTCAGCATAAACAGTTGTGTATATAAGTAAGTCAGTATCCTCAAGCTCTAATTTCAGCATGGCTGAATACTTCCCCAATAAGCCAAGTTGGTGTCAGAGTGAACAGGTTTGTTAGGAATGAAGTGTAAATCATATTGACCAGTCCTAAGGACCGCACTATATAATAATTTATCTTTCACAGTGAAACCTCCCCAATTGTTAGTATTGTGATGATAAGTTTGGTGATGTTTCAGCCGGTGTGCTTCACGATGAAAACCACCACAGCAGTGTGGTTCAGGTGACACCGATTGTAGCCACAGGAGACAGGTAATGACAAACAACTGTTCTTTCTTACTTTACATTTTAGATCTTCAACGACCGAAAACGGCCATAAAATATGCCTGTTTCCTTGAGCAGCCGCAATTTGATTTCTAAGTGCGTGGAGGTCTTCTGGATATGTACATGATTTGTGTCACTGGATTCTGTGGTGTATCAGCTGTGTGTTAGAGGTATTTTTGATATGGCTTTGTATTGGAAGTTTTTGAATGGGCGCTGTTTGAAAATATCAAATCACAAAGAGTTTGTAGATATACATGGCGTACTATGCAAACGCACCCAGACACAGTGTATTGCATTTCCCACGTTTAATGTAACATTTCATTGGTATATTTAGTGCCACCTTGTGCTGAATTCAACTATCTTCAAGATAAGGACAACTTGCAGTTCTAAGATGAAGTACAAAAAAGTTAAATGCAAAAACTAGGTCAACCTAGAGAACTGTCGAGGTGACAATTACACATCGAATAACGTAAAAACAACGCGTTACAGGCAAAATCTGTCATTACCCCGTAAACGTAATAAACGCTGGTGAAACATGGTTTGGTATGTTATCTATATAGATGGTCTATATACCCATATTATGGTGTGATTTACTGCTAGGACTCGGATACGTCTCACAGAATTAAGGAAGGTCTAAAGGGTTAAACACATAAGCCAAACTGACAGTTCTCTGGGATGCTACTCCACTCCATCCTGTTCTGTTTACAACATTCTGTGATTAGCATAGTGGTGTAGTCGTCAGAATGGTCGACTTTCAATCAAGAAAATCCGGGTTAGAAACTTCATGCTGTGGTGTCTACTCTTGGGCAATTTTGTTCATTCCTCGTTGCTCAAGTTGACTCAGTTTTATGAATGAGTACATAGGTATAGACAGTGGTGGGTATCTGTGAATGAATAGGCTTTGCACAGTAATTATTGCAGCATGGCCAAATGTTTCCCAGAGATGTTGATTTGAGGAACAAATTAACAGGTCTGTCACAGTGTGAAGGGTAAAGCACTCTGAGCAGTCCTAAGGACTGAATACCATTCTGTATAGTGTCTTTTCAGTATCTTCTGTACAACACATAAATAAAATATTCTCGTACCTAAGATTTCAGCTGTACGAATGCCAGGAGATTGTTTTAATGTACGCCATTTACTCCTGTTGTTAAGTCCTCGTAGTTAATACGTTATCCTCATTTAATCAGAACATCGTGAAATAAGCAACACTTTTGATAGGTAACAGCAATTGCATGTGTTTGAATTATTTTAATTTACATTGATGTCTCACAAACTTGTATCATTTATTCCAGTGCTCAAGCATCTCTGAACGGAGTTGTGGGAACTGGTAAGGATGTTGTTAATGTTATTCAACTTACATATTCTGTGGTAAAAAAGTATGCCTTTTATAAGTCGGAGGAACAGATCATTTACAATTGATCTAGTTTCTAACTTAGATAATAATTATTAGCTTTAATTATCTGCATTTCCCCCTAAATGAGTTTGAAGTTAAAAAAATGCCAGTTTACATAATTATAGAGACCATTGACATGGTTTTCACAGCTGTATAAATGAATATGTGGCTGTATATCTAAATAGTTTTGTGTAGTCATTCATTCACGTTTTATGTGAATGAATAGTTTTATGTAGTAATTGCAGCATGGCTGAAAACTTCACAGAGATGTCAAGTTGGTGTTGAAATGAGTAGTTCTGCCATGGGGTGTAGTGTAAAGTGTTTGAACAATTGTACCTCGCTATCTAAGAACTTACTGTTACCGTCTCTGAATCATGCTTGATGGAAAGAATCATTTATATTTATATATTAATAGAGTAACTTTGGGGGCAGTCTGTCAGTATCTCCCCCCAGGCGCTGAGGCCCACTCGCATCCGTGGACCACTGACTTCTGATCTACCAATTGGCGATATATTTCACAAAACACAAAGATATTTAGAGCCATTTACTTACATGCTATCTACCTATCGAAAAAACAGATGGAAATGGTAAATAGTAAAGTCTCCTCCCGAGAGTGCCACTGTTGCATTACATTTTATTTGATGACATCAGAAATGACTGGGTCTGTAGGAACATGTTTAAAAAGAGGCACTGTGTTACTAGTTTTTCATTTATTAATTATTATACCGGTAATGTTTTTAAGACTAATAACTATGTTCAAGGTATAATGTCCGCAAAATTTTGTTTACTAAGCCGTAACAATGATCGCAGTTTGGAACATAATAATACTAAAATTTATTTATATAGCGCCCGATTAATCAGATTGCTCTCAACTCAAGCTCTTTATACAGATACACCCCCAGAGCATGTTCATATGGTAAACAAAACATCCAATTTCCAAAGAAGCTCTATTGGCAATATAGCTGAGCCAGACTGAATTAACCAGAGTACCCTTTAATGTTCAAACATTTTCTATTTTGTCACATTCTACACAGCAGACTTCCTGTTAGAAATTACTACTCTGGCCAGTTGCGAGTAGAGGAAGAGACTGTCTCCCTTTAAGATCATACGTAGGTAATGGTGATGAAGGCTTTGTTTGGTTTGTAGCTCCATGGATGGGTGTAAAGTAAGATTGATAGTCTTGGACAGTCCTTGTACTTACTGCTGCATTGTAGGTGGAGGGGAGGGGATGTCCTTCCAGTTGGCTACCCTTGAAGAACAAGCCATCGTCAGTCTCTGGGTAAGTTCTACCCACATCTGTGTGTCTATATATTAATACGCTAACTTTTTTGGGGAACCATGGAAGTATCTCCTCCCAAAGATTGCATTATGAGATTTCTTTACTCGATACAGCACAGCATATTACACCAGAATTAATTCAGTATATAGTAAAATAAAAATTATACAATAAAAATTAAAACATTCTTCCCCCAATGACCTCCTCAAAGCTACTTCATAATGTCAAATCTTCATCTGGTTTTCTCATATCATAAAAGTTGATAAAGGCCTCTTTTTGTATAATAGGACTGTGGCCCACCCACAAATAAATATATTGTAAATATTTAAACCCAGAAATAATGTGTGTATTACATTTTAATGTGTCATCCTGTCATAAAAGTGCCAAATAATGTTAATTGTTTTTGATGTAAATCAAACTAGTAATTCACGTTCAGCTTGCCCTGAATGGACACAGTAACTATGTTGATGTACAATATCTTGAAAACATTGTGTCACATGCATACAGTCGTATACTGTATTTATTCAGTATTATATAGTTTTATTTGTATTGGGGAAGAAGTGTATTACATTTAGTTTTTACAGTTTTAGAGCTATGTAATATAGTCATTGATCGATCCAGAAACTGATGTTACAATCAACTTTGTGCATGTGACCTCCGTCAAGCGTTGCCATACCAACAATGTTTATGTATGTGCATTTTTTCCTTCAGTCTTTCCCATGTGCACATTCTGCAATATTTCCCTACATTTCTGTAGCAATGAAAAACATTGAAGCCAGAATTTCAACAAAATATAAGATGAAATACCCGACAGGTTCCCATGTGCATCAGCCATTTTGTCAGCTTGACGCACCTTGTTGCTAGGCAACAGATGGATCCATCAATGATATTGCTACTTCTATTATGTTTGTTGTTGAAATAAAAATGTCTTGTTCCCAGGTTGTTGCGGAGATCATGCACCCCGATCCTGCAGGATCAGAGTCTGATCTTGGCCTTCTTCCCGGGGGGAAGGTGAAACTGGTGAAGAGTTCTAGCATCCAGCTCGAGAACCCTGTGCGGTAAGGCTGGGGGAGAACAGGGAATTATGGGTAGACCACATAGTGGAGTGCAGAGGCACAGTGGCTAGAGCTTCAGACTCTCAATCGAGAGAACTCGAGTTCAAATCCTGTGCTGCGGTGTTGAACCTTGGGCAAGTTCGTTTACTCTACGTTGCTCCAGTTCACTCAGCTGTTTGAATGAGTACCTGGCTATAGACAGTGGTGGATATTTGTGTATAAATAGTATTCGTGCATTAATTACATCGTTGCTGAATGCTTCTCAGAGAAGTTGAAGTGATGTTCGATTGAACAGGTCTGCCAGGGAGTAAAGTGTGAAGCGCCTTGATCAGTCTTAAGGACTGGATACTACGCTATATAAGAACTTTCTGTTACTTTACGTCACAGTTTGCTTATGTCACATTTAAAATTATACGTGTGGCCTCTGTCAAACTTTGCCTTTGCCAATAATGTTGATAACAGTTATATATGTGAATTACATTGCTATTGCGGCATGACATCTCACCAATCAAACATTTCCATACACAGTTGTGATTATAAAACAAAAACAAAAACAAAATATACGACAGACTGTGAATGCACGATCATGTTCGGCATCCATTTTTTGATTGAGTGATGGATCTTTTCGTAGGCAACAGGTTGATTGTTGGAAAAGTCAGTTAATGGTCGTGCTCTGTTATGTGGGCTGGCTTCCTACACTTCCTACATGAGACAAATAATATCACTGAAGAACAATTATTAATAAATCAGTCATGGTATAATAAATCTAAATGGTGCTAACTTACTTCAGAACTGTAAACTATTTCAATTATTTGTTTGTAAAATGCAACAATTAGGTGGATGGAAAGAGTAAGATTTCTTTTAGAAATGTCATCCGAAGTTCTTGTTCTAGTTCATATTAATAAAATAACTTTTAGATGCCACGTTTAAAACCAAAGTCAGGAGCTACTGGTGGCAAATTTTGTGTACAACAGACAAAAAAGATAGGGTCTAATCAACAAATAAATGCCGACACTGTCGGAATATTTTAAACAAAACATTGACCAGGAAAATGTCATAACCGCATAGCTTCATTTCCAGTCAGTTCAGAGAAGACAGTTACAAGTTTATGTATCAATTCTATCTGTTTCTTTGCCATTCTCTCCAGCCAGCATTCCTTATGATATCTTAATGAAGTTGATGGTTCTTGTCCGTGTTTAGGACCCCGAGTTTGCAGACTGCCATGCAAGCCTTAGATCTCTGCCTGTTACCTCAGAACAACAGTCACTTCTACGTTGCCACAGACATGGTGAGTTCTCTTGTTACACAATGACCACTATCTGTATGGCAGTAATGGCAGCTGTCTGAAGAGAAGGCGATCTGTTCCATAAGCCAGGGGAGATCATTATTAGCAGGAAGTTCACTCAATCAAATGTTCTTCGCCAGAGGTGTGGTTTGATGTGTGGGAACCAGGAACTTCAAATATATTTGTCAGCAGGGACATGTGCCTCTACAATGAGTGCCAGTTACAGGAAATAAGGACTGATTAGTATTTGAATTTTGTGTTTACAATTTGAACATTTCATGGTTGCAACTGTCAAATTATGAACACTGGTTTGAGCTTATTAAACACAATTTGACTGGCAGTTTACCATCAGCATATTGTCGCCGGTCACAATATGAGTATAATATTGTAATAACACTTATGTACATATGCGGCACGGCGATGGCTGTCTTGGTGTTGTGTCTTGTGCATGATGCATATCAGTGCAGGTCAGGAGCAAGCGTCGTTCGCTGGGGAGGCAGTGTCTTATATAGCCGGTCACGGTTGGCTGGTGGTGTGACTAGTGATGCCGCTGTGTGGGGTAGCTAGCTACGATACTCTCCCCCTATGATTTTAACTATATAACCCTATTAAAATATCATAACCCATAATCTATTACCCTTTACCCATGGTGAAATAAAAATATAACAATAATCCTTAACTGAAACAGTGGTAGTGTAATAAAAAAAACCTAGTACCTGCGATGATATAACGCTATCCAAAAGAAAACAATGGTGCAATACATAATTGCCTCTGGCAATTAACTGTTGGTGTATTAACAAACAAGAAAAAACTAACGAAATGTAATATACATGTGGGTATAATATACTGTGTAATATACTTGTGGGTATAATTATACCCAGTTTATCCCCTTCCTACCCCTGCTAGAATGTCTGTGTTGAGGCCGGCTATCCTCAGCACAACCCAGCCAGGGAGATTCTGGTGAACTGCAAATTTGGTGGCATGACCCCCAGCATGTCCCCGTGACAGCATGGGTTAGTCTTTCTCCAACACGAGACGAACGAGATCAATGTGGCGAGCCACATCCACGAAACCTGCCGCCCGTGTTGTTTTTTGAGTGACCCCAAACTTTGTTTATGCTAATATTATGTACAATATATATATATATAATATATATAAATGTTAAGAAATGAGGAACGGACATTGTACCGATATTATGATTGTACAAATGTAATTTTAGTTACCATCTCTTCATGGTTATCATAATTGGCATTTTTTTATTTTACTAGTTTTTTGTAACAAGTATAACTGTTCTCTTTAGTATCAGATATTTCACTTATGGTGTATTATTACAATTAACAAAAATACCCGTCTTCCAGGAAGGTTAACTATACACATTGATACATGGGATAATTACACAAAGTACCTTCACCAGACAACTGATGAATGTAACGTAACCTTGACATTGTTGTTCGCAATGTTATGCATGTTTTCATCAATACTCCCCAACGACGTAGACTGACCACTGATCATTTGGGGGCAGATTATGTAACTTGTAACAGTTGTAATTTGATTGTTCATAGACAGCGTAATAATGGGAGAATTTTTGTTATGTAGAGTCGTAGATGAATCCATGAAAGTTTGACACCCAAGATGCATAGCAAAAATTCAAGAAATGAATTCATCACATTAACTGATGTTGTTTGTAGGCATTAAGGCATTAAAGCATTCTCTTCATCTTCTTTGTTGTCCTCATTAAGGGATTGTGCCATCACGAAAATCAATAATGCCATTGTCGTCAATGAACATGTAACAATGGCCACAGTGTCACACACGTATGAATTGTATCGTTAGTTTGTTATTATTTAAACACCATTCTATAGGTTTGGTTCAATGTCTTTTCACACTTCCTTTCTTCGTGAACATCACAGTACTTTGAATCTTTGCTGGAACTGTAAACATTTTCATTGTCAACATTTCATTCGCTTCTTAAGATATGTATCTTGTACGATTCCGTCTAGGGTTCCATTATACATGGGGTACGATACGGAGGCAAGGCACCTCCAAAGGCATATCATCATCAAACTGGTAAGTTCTTCTTTATGGCCATGTCATGTATTTCATGTGACTCACTCAGTATTAACACCATTAAGTGTTAACACCAAGGTGTGTGATTTTACACAAGCACCCACCACACACACGCACACACAAGCCCCCCCCCCACACACACACTCACACACACACACACCACACACACACAGACACACACACACACACACACACACCACACACAAGCGCACACACGGACACACACAGATACACACACACCACACACACCACACACACCATACACACCACACACACCACACACACCACACACACCACACACACCACACACACCACACACACCACACACACCACACACACCACACACACACACACACCACACACCACACACACAAGCACACACACACACACACACACACACACACACACACACACACACACACACACACACACACACACACACACACACACACACACACACACACACACACACACACACACACACTCACATACACACACACCACACACACACACAGGCACACACACACCACACACACACACACAGGCACACACACACACACACACACACACACACACACACCACACACAAGCACACACACGGACACACACAGATACACACACACCACACACACCACACACACCACACACACCACACACACCACACACACCACACACACCACACACACCACACACACACCACACACACACCACACACACCACACACACCACACACACACCACACACACACCACACACACACACACTCACATACACACACACCACACACACACACAGGCACACACACACCACACACACACCACACACAAGCACACACCACACACACACACAAGCACACACACACACACACACACACACACACACACACACACACACACACACACACACACACACACACACACATTACAAAAGCATAACACTGCATTAATAGGACTAACCAACAGTTATCAGTGCGTCTGTTGTGTGGAGTGCGATGGTGTAATGTTAGAACATTGGACTCTCAGTCGAGAGATTCCAGGTTCGAATCCTCTCTCTGCTGGTTCCAATCTTGGGCAAGTTCGTTCACTCTAACTTGCTCCATGTCACGCATCTGTATGAATGAGTACCTGGCTATAGACAATGGTGGATACTTGTATACGAATAGTCATCCCACAGTAATTTCACCATGTCTGAATGATTCGCAGAGAAGTTGAGATAGTGTTGAAATGAACAGGTCTGCCAGGGAGTAAAGTGTAAAGCATTTTGAACAGTCCTAAGGACTGCAAACAATAAGAATTTACTTTTACTTTGACGTCTGTTGACCTTTGATTTCAGAGGGTCTAGTGAGGGTCACTACCCTTGACTTCTCTCCATTTTGTGAACCAACTTTCCTGGTAAGTACATCTTTCATTGCTGATAAATATAGTGTGTAGAGTTCCTATGAACAAAGAATAATTATGATTCGGATACAGATACATAATAAAATTAAGATGTATGACTAATTGGACTATCAACATAGAAACATTGACCGGCAGGTTCATTTTTAGATTAGTCGTAAATAGTATGATGAATTTTGTGTGATATAATGATAATAACTGTTGACGTGAACCTAGTTATTTGTTGAGGAATATTAATTAGACAATTGAGAGATGAGATTATAGTGTGCATTTCTGCCAATATCACAACATTTATGGGACATGACCTAGACAGCTGTTATGGCTCGTGTTAAGAATAGGTGAGTATAAAACAAGATAACAGAAATTACAACAACCAAATGTGACCCTCCGCAGTGATTATGTCGCACAGGCCAATAATGGCGTTATAATTTTACCTTTCAAACTCCAGTTTATCTTCCTCTACAAATTGTCCAAAACTAATCAAATACAATGATTTGCGAACACACTTATTAAAAAACAATATAAGTCAAAATGACCTCGTTTCTAAAAACAATGCTTTTTAAAGTCCATATCAATTATAACAATTAGTAAAAAAAAAACCTCAAGATATTTCAACAAATCAGGTATCGTTTTAAAGTTTATGATCTGTGGAATCCAAAATGGTACAAAGCTACCTTTCATAATTTTGCGACTTAATACTCACTTTGCTGTTGCAGGCCACAAATTATCATCCTGCCATCATGCTTCCTCTGTTCCAGGCGGGTTGTGCGAATGGCAGTTTGCATCTGTACACGACCGAGTCGGAATACCCTCTGATAACATGGCCGGATTCAACGGAGAACTCTGCTCCTGTCGTCTGGGTGCGCTGGTGTCGCAGTCGACCCAGTGTCTTCTTCGTGCTGGACAGTAACGCCTTCCTCTACATCTGGGACCTGCTCATGGATGATCTGATGCCACTGAAGCAGGAGAAGGTGGCTGAAGCAAGGTGCAGTGGTGTTCTTCTTGTTGGTTCCATCCAAAATTGTGGTCACACCACTCGGCAGGTCCTTAGATAGATTTGCCAGTTTTGAATTAATAAAAATTCTGCCTTTTCGCGTGTGAACGGTTTCCAAGGAAGCCATTCATGCCAATAACCACCATTACTGGCCTCATTAGTTTTTTTCAATAACAAACCAGTGTCATTTGAGCCATTTATTTAATTAATACTCATTTTATTTTGTTCCTACCAGTTGTGCCAATAATAGTCATTAAGTTTCCCCTAGACTTGGAACTATTAGTTAATCAAGTGACCAGCTGGCCCATTCTAATTTCACCTGTCTTATCAGTAGTAATTACTAGTCTTGGCCAGTCATCTGCCAGTCTTCAAAGCAGACAGACAGCTCTCTGGCCCTTTTCACTTGGTCCATTTCACCCTTTCTGTGATACTTCTCTGCTATCCAGGGGACTGTTTCACTAACATTCTTATGAGGTCACCAGGGAACTGTTTCACTAACATTCTTATGAGTTCACCAGGGAACTGTTTCACTAACATTCTTATGAGCTCACCAGGGGACTGTTTCACTAACATTCTTATGAGGTCACCAGGGAACTGTTTCATTAACATTCTTATGAGCTCACCAGGGGACTGTTTCACTAACATTCTTATGAGCTCACCAGGGGACTGTTTCACTAACATTCTTATGAGCTCACCAAGGAACTGTTTCACTAACATTCTTATGAGCTCACCAGGGGACTGTTTCACTAACATTCTTATGAGGTCACCAGGGAACGGTTTCACTAACATTCTTATGAGCTCACCAGGGGACTGTTTCACTAACATTCTTATGAGCTCACCAGGGGACTGTTTCATTAACATTCTTATGAGCTCACCAGTGGACTGTTTCACTAACATTCTTATGAGCTCACCAGGGGACTGTTTCACTAACATTCTTATGAGCTCACCAAGGAACTGTTTCACTAACATTCTTATGAGCTCACCAGGGGACTGTTTCACTAACATTCTTATGAGCTCACCAGGGGACTGTTTCACTAACATTCTTATGAGCTCACCAGGGGACTGTTTCACTAACATTCTTATGAGCTCACCAGGGGACTGTTTCACTAACATTCTTATGAGCTCACCAAGGAACTGTTTCACTAACATTCTTATGAGCTCACCAAGGGACTGTTTCACTAACATTCTTATGAGCTCACCAGGGGACTGTTTCACTAACATTCTTATGAGCTCACCAAGGAACTGTTTCACTAACATTCTTATGAGGTCACCAGGGGACTGTTTCACTAACATTCTTATGAGCTCACCAAGGAACTGTTTCACTAACATTCTTATGAGCTCACCAAGGAACTGTTTCACTAACATTCTTATGAGCTCACCAGGGGACTGTTTCACTAACATTCTTATGAGCTCACCAGGGAACTGTTTCACTAACATTCTTATGAGCTCACCAGGGGACTGTTTCACTAACATTCTTATGAGCTCACCAAGGAACTGTTTCACTAACATTCTTATGAGCTCACCAGGGGACTGTTTCACTAACATTCTTATGATCTCACCAGGGGACTGTTTCACTAACATTCTTATGAGCTCACCAGGGGACTGTTTCACTAACATTCTTATGAGCTCACCAGGGAACTGTTTCACTAACATTCTTATGAGCTCACCAGGGGACTGTTTCACTAACATTCTTATGAGCTCACCAGGGGACTGTTTCACTAACATTCTTATGAACTCACCAGGGGACTGTTTCACTAACATTCTTATCAGCTCACCAGGGGACTGTTTCACTAACATTCTTATGAGCTCACCAGTGGACTGTTTCACTAACATTCTTATGAGCTCACCAGGGGACTGTTTCACTAACATTCTTATCAGCTCACCAATGAACTGTTTCACTAACATTCTTATAAGCTCACCAGGGGACTGTTTCACTAACATTCTTATGAGGTCACCAGGGAACTGTTTCACTAACATTCTTATGAGCTCACCAGGGGACTGTTTCACTAACATTCTTATGAGCTCACCAGGGGACTGTTTCACTAACATTCTTATGAGCTCACCAGTGGACTGTTTCACTAACATTCTTATGAGCTCACCAGGGAACTGTTTCACTAACATTCTTATGAGCTCACCAGGGGACTGTTTCACTAACATTCTTATGAGGGCACCAGGGAACTGTTTCACTAACATTCTTATGAGCTCACCAGGGGACTGTTTCACTAACATTCTTATGAGGTCACCAGGGGACTGTTTCACTAACATTCTTATGAGCTCACCAGGGGACTGTTTCACTAACATTCTTATGAGCTCACCAGGGGACTGTTTCACTAACATTCTTATCAGCTCACCAAGGAACTGTTTCACTAACATTCTTATGAGCTCACCAGGGGACTGTTTCACTAACATTCTTATGAGGTCACCAGGGAACTGTTTCACTAACATTCTTATGAGCTCACCAAGGAACTGTTTCACTAACATTCTTATGAGCTCACCAGGGGACTGTTTCACTAACATTCTTATGAGGTCACCAGGGAACTGTTTCACTAACATTCTTATGAGCTCACCAGGGAACTGTTTCACTAACATTCTTATGAGCTCACCAGGGGACTGTTTCACTAACATTCTTATGAGCTCACCAGTGGACTGTTTCACTAACATTCTTATGAGCTCACCAGGGGACTGTTTCACTAACATTCTTATGAGCTCACCAAGGAACTGTTTCACTAACATTCTTATGAGCTCACCAGGGGACTGTTTCACTAACATTCTTATGAGGTCACCAGGGAACTGTTTCACTAACATTCTTATGAGCTCACCAAGGGACTGTTTCACTAACATTCTTATGAGCTCATCAGGGGACTGTTTCACTAACATTCTTATAAGCTCACCAGGGTGTTTCACTAACATTCTTATAAGCTCACCAGGGTGTTTCACTAACATTCTTATGAGCACACCAGGGAACTGTTCCACTAACATTCTTATAAGCTCACCAGAGGACTGTTTCACTAACATTCTTATGAGCTCACCAGAGGACTGTTTCACTAACATTCTTATGAGTTCATCAGGGGACTGTTTCACTAACATTCTTATGAGCTCATTAGGGACTGTTTCAGTAACATTCTTACCAGCTCATCAGGGGACTGTTTCATTAACATTCTTATGAGCTCACCAGGGAACTGTTTAATTAATATTCTTATGAGCTCACCAGGGACTGTTTCACTAACATTCTTATGAGCTCACCAGGTAACTGTTTCACTAACATTCTTATGAGCTCACCAGGGGACTGTTTCACTAACATTCTTATGAGCTCACCAGGGGACTGTTTCACTAACATTCTTATGAGCTCACCAGGGGACTGTTTCACTAACATTCTTATGAGCTCATCAGGTGACTGTATCACTAACATTCTTATGAGCTCACCAGGGTGTTTCACTAACATTCTTATGAGCTCACCAGGGAACTGTTTCACTAACATTCTTATGAGCTCACCAGAGGACTGTTTCACTAACATTCTTATGAGCTCACCAGGGTGTTTCACTAACATTCTTACGAGCTCATCAGGGGACTCTTTCACTAACATTCTTATGAGCTCACCAGGGGGCTGTTTCAGTAACATTCTTATGAGCTCACTAGGGAACTGTTTCACTAACATTCTTACCAACTCATCAAGGGACTGTTTCACTAACATTCTTATGAGCTCACCAGGGTGTTTCACTAACATTCTTATGAGCTCACCAGGGGACTGTTTCACTAACATTCTTATGACCTCACTAGGGGACTGTTTCACTAACATTCTTATGAGCTCACCAGGGGACTGTTTCACTAACATTCTTATGAGCTCACCAGGGGACTGTTTCACTAACATTTTTATGAGCTCACCAGGGGACTGTTTCACTAACATTCTTATGATCTCACCAGGGGACTGTTTCACTAACATTCTTATGAGCTCACCAGGGGACTGTTTCACTAACATTCTTATGAGCTCACCAGGGGACTGTTTCACTAACATTTTTAAGAGCTCACCAGGGGACTGTTTCACTAACATTCTTATGAGCACACTAGGGGACTGTTTCACTAACATTCTTATGAACTCATTAGGGACTGTTTCACTAACATTCATATGAGCTCACCAGGGGACTGTTTCACTAACATTCATATGAGCTCACCAGGGGACTGTTTCACTAACATTTTTAAGAGCTCACCAGGGGACTGTTTCACTAACATTCTTATGAGCACACTAGGGGACTGTTTCACTAACATTCTTATGAACTCATTAGGGACTGTTTCAGTAACATTCTTACCAGCTCATCAGGGGACTGTTTCACTAACATTCATATGAGCACACCAGGGGACAGTTTCACCAACATTCTTATGAGCACACCAGGGACTGTTTCACTAACATTCATATGAGCTCACCAGGGGACTGTTTCACCAACATTCTTATGAGCACACCAGGGGACTGTTTCACCAACATTCTTATGAGCACACCAGGGGACTGTTTCACTAACATTCTTATGAGCTCACCAGGGGACTGTTTCACTAACATTTTTAAGAGTTCACCAGGTGACTGTTTCACTAACATTCTTATGAGCACACTAGGCGACTGTTTCACTAACATTCTTATGAGCTCACCAGGGGACTGTTTCACTAACATTCATATGAGCTCACCAGGGGACTGTTTCACTAACATTCATATGAGCTCACCAGGGAACTTGTTCACTAATATTTTAAGAGCTCACCAGGGGACTGTTTCACTAACATTTTTAAGAGCTCGCCAGGGGACTGTTTCACTAACATTCTTATGAGCACACTAGGGGACTGTTTCACTAACATTTTTATGAGGTCACCAGGGGACTGTTTCACTAACATTTTTAAGAGGTCACCAGGGGACTGTTTCACTAACATTCTTATGAGCACACTAGGGGACTGTTTCACTAACATTCTTATGAGCTCACCTGGGGACTGTTTCACTAACATTCATATGAGCTCACCAGGGGACTGTTTCACTAACATTCTTATGAGCTCACCAGGGGACTGTTTCACTAACATTCATATGAGCTCACCAGGGGACTGTTTCACTAACATTCTTATGAGCTCACCAGGGAACTGTTTCACTAACATTCTTATGAGCTCACCAGGGGACTGTTTCACTAACATTCATATGAGCTCACAAGGGGACTATTTCAGTAACATTTTAAGATGTCACCAGGGAACCGTTTCACTAACATTTTTAAGAGGTCACCAGGGACTGTTTCACTAACATTCTTATGAGCTCATCAGGGGACTGTTTCACTAACATTTTTATGAGGTCACCAGGGGACTGTTTCACTAACATTCATATAAGCTCACCAGGGGACTGTTTCACTAACATTTTAAGAGCTCACCAGGGGACTGTTTCACTAACATTTTTAAGAGGTCACCAGGGGACTGTTTCACTAACATTCTTATGATCTCACCAGGGGACTGTTTCACTAACATTCTTATGATCTCACCAGGGGACTGTTTCACTAACATTCTTATGAGCTCACCAGGGTGTTTCACTAACATTCTTACGAGCTCATCAGGGGACTCTTTCACTAACATTCTTATGAGCTCACCAGGGGGCTGTTTCAGTAACATTCTTATGAGCTCACTAGGGAACTGTTTCACTAACATTCTTACCAGCTCATCAAGGGACTGTTTCACTAACATTCTTGTGAGCTCACCAGGGTGTTTCAATAACATTCTTATGAGCTCACCAGGGGACTGTTTCACTAACATTCTTATGACCTCACTAGGGGACTGTTTCACTAACATTCTTATGAGCTCACCAGGGGACTGTTTCACTAACATTCTTATGAGCTCACCAGGGGACTGTTTCACTAACATTTTTATGAGCTCACCAGGGGACTGTTTCACTAACATTCTTATGATCTCACCAGGGGACTGTTTCACTAACATTCTTATGAGCTCACCAGGGGACTGTTTCACTAACATTCTTATGAGCTCACCAGGGGACTGTTTCACTAACATTTTTAAGAGCTCACCAGGGGACTGTTTCACTAACATTCTTATGAGCACACTAGGGGACTGTTTCACTAACATTCTTATGAACTCATTAGGGACTGTTTCAGTAACATTCTTACCAGCTCATCAGGGGACTGTTTCACTAACATTCATATGAGCACACCAGGGGAATGTTTCACCAACATTCTTATGAGCTCACCAGGGGACTGTTTCACTAACATTCTTATGAGCTCACCAGGGGACTGTTTCACTAACATTCATATGAGCTCACCAGGGGACTGTTTCACTAACATTCATATGAGCTCACCAGGGGACTGTTTCACTAACATTCTTATGAGCTCACCAGGGGACTGTTTCACTAACATTCATATGAGCTCACCAGGGGACTGTTTCACTAACATTTTTAAGAGCTCACCAGGGGACTGTTTCACTAACATTCTTATGAGCTCACCAGGGAACTGTTTCACTAACATTCTTATGAGCTCACCAGGGGACTGTTTCACTAACATTCTTATGAGCTCACCAGGGGACTGTTTCACTAACATTCTTATGAACTCACCAGGGGACTGTTTCACTAACATTCTTATCAGCTCACCAGGGGACTGTTTCACTAACATTCTTATGAGCTCACCAGGGGACTGTTTCACTAACATTCTTATGAGCTCACCAGGGACTGTTTCACTAACATTCATATGAGCTCACCAGGGGACTGTTTCACTAACATTCTTATGAGCTCACCAGGGGACTGTTTCACTAACATTCTTATGAGCTCACCAGGGAACTGTTTCACTAACATTCTTATGAGCTCACCAGGGGACTGTTTCACTAACATTCATATGAGCTCACAAGGGGACTATTTCAGTAACATTTTAAGAGGTCACCAGGGAACCGTTTCACTAACATTTTTAAGAGGTCACCAGGGACTGTTTCACTAACATTCTTATGAGCTCATCAGGGGACTGTTTCACTAACATTTTTATGAGGTCACCAGGGGACTGTTTCACTAACATTCATATAAGCTCACCAGGGGACTGTTTCACTAACATTTTAAGAGCTCACCAGGGGACTGTTTCACTAACATTTTTAAGAGGTCACCAGGGGACTGTTTCACTAACATTCTTATGATCTCACCAGGGGACTGTTTCACTAACATTCTTATGATCTCACCAGGGGACTGTTTCACTAACATTCTTATGAGCTCACCAGGGTGTTTCACTAACATTCTTACGAGCTCATCAGGGGACTCTTTCACTAACATTCTTATGAGCTCACCAGGGGGCTGTTTCAGTAACATTCTTATGAGCTCACTAGGGAACTGTTTCACTAACATTCTTACCAGCTCATCAAGGGACTGTTTCACTAACATTCTTGTGAGCTCACCAGGGTGTTTCACTAACATTCTTATGAGCTCACCAGGGGACTGTTTCACTAACATTCTTATGACCTCACTAGGGGACTGTTTCACTAACATTCTTATGAGCTCACCAGGGGACTGTTTCACTAACATTCTTATGAGCTCACCAGGGGACTGTTTCACTAACATTTTTATGAGCTCACCAGGGGACTGTTTCACTAACATTCTTATGATCTCACCAGGGGACTGTTTCACTAACATTCTTATGAGCTCACCAGGGGACTGTTTCACTAACATTCTTATGAGCTCACCAGGGGACTGTTTGTCTAACATTTTTAAGAGCTCACCAGGGGACTGTTTCACTAACATTCTTATGAGCACACTAGGGGACTGTTTCACTAACATTCTTATGAACTCATTAGGGACTGTTTCAGTAACATTCTTACCAGCTCATCAGGGGACTGTTTCACTAACATTCATATGAGCACACCAGGGGACTGTTTCACCAACATTCTTATGAGCACACCAGGGACTGTTTCACTAACATTCATATGAGCTCACCAGGGGACTGTTTCACTAACATTCTTATGTGCTCACCAGGGGACTGTTTCACTAACATTTTTATGAGGTCACCAGTGGACTGTTTCACTAACATTCATATAAGCTCACCAGGGGACTGTTTCACTAACATTTTAAGAGCTCACCAGGGGACTGTTTCACTAACATTCTTATGAGCTCACCAGGGAACTGTTTCACTAACATTCTTATGAGCTCACCAGGGGACTGTTTCACTAACATTCATATGAGCTCACAAGGGGACTATTTCAGTAACATTTTAAGAGGTCACCAGGGAACCGTTTCACTAACATTTTTAAGAGGTCACCAGGGACTGTTTCACTAACATTCTAATGAGCTCATCAGGGGACTGTTTCACTAACATTTTTATGAGGTCACCAGGGGACTGTTTCACTAACATTCATATAAGCTCACCAGGGGACTGTTTCACTAACATTTTAAGAGCTCACCAGGGGACTGTTTCACTAACATTTTTAAGAGGTCACCAGGGGACTGTTTCACTAACATTCTTATGATCTCACCAGGGGACTGTTTCACTAACATTCTTATGATCTCACCAGGGGACTGTTTCACTAACATTCTTATGAGCTCACCAGGGTGTTTCACTAACATTCTTACGAGCTCATCAGGGGACTCTTTCACTAACATTCTTATGAGCTCACCAGGGGGCTGTTTCAGTAACATTCTTATGAGCTCACTAGGGAACTGTTTCACTAACATTCTTACCAGCTCATCAAGGGACTGTTTCACTAACATTCTTGTGAGCTCACCAGGGTGTTTCACTAACATTCTTATGAGCTCACCAGGGGACTGTTTCACTAACATTCTTATGACCTCACTAGGGGACTGTTTCACTAACATTCTTATGAGCTCACCAGGGGACTGTTTCACTAACATTCTTATGAGCTCACCAGGGGACTGTTTCACTAACATTTTTATGAGCTCACCAGGGGACTGTTTCACTAACATTCTTATGATCTCACCAGGGGGCTGTTTCACTAACATTCTTATGAGCTCACCAGGGGACTGTTTCACTAACATTCTTATGAGCTCACCAGGGGACTGTTTCTCTAACATTTTTAAGAGCTCACCAGGGGACTGTTTCACTAACATTCTTATGAGCACACTAGGGGACTGTTTCACTAACATTCTTATGAACTCATTAGGGACTGTTTCAGTAACATTCTTACCAGCTCATCAGGGGACTGTTTCACTAACATTCATATGAGCACACCAGGGGACTGTTTCACCAACATTCTTATGAGCACACCAGGGACTGTTTCACTAACATTCATATGAGGTCACCAGGGGACTGTTTCACTAACATTCTTATGAGCTCACCAGGGGACTGTTTCACTAACATTCATATGAGCTCACCAGGGGACTGTTTCACTAACATTTTTAAGAGCTCACCAGGGGACTGTTTCACTAACATTCTTATGAGCTCACCAGGGAACTGTTTCACTAACATTCTTATGAGCTCACCAGGGGACTGTTTCACTAACATTCTTATGAGCTCACCAGTGGACTGTTTCACTAACATTCTTATGAGCTCACCAGGGGACTGTTTCACTAACATTCTTATGAGCTCACCAAGGAACTGTTTCACTAACATTCTTATGAGCTCACCAGGGGACTGTTTCACTAACATTCTTATGAGGTCACCAGGGAACTGTTTCACTAACATTCTTATGAGCTCACCAAGGGACTGTTTCACTAACATTCTTATGAGCTCACCAGGGGACTGTTTCACTAACATTCTTATAAGCTCACCAGGGTGTTTCACTAACATTCTTATAAGCTCACCAGGGTGTTTCACTAACATTCTTATGAGCACACCAGGGAACTGTTCCACTAACATTCTTATGAGCTCACCAGAGGACTGTTTCACTAACATTCTTATGAGCTCACCAGGGTGTTTCACTAACATTCTTATGAGTTCATCAGGGGACTGTTTCACTAACATTCTTATGAGCTCATTAGGGACTGTTTCAGTAACATTCTTACCAGCTCATCAGGGGACTGTTTCATTAACATTCTTATGAGCTCACCAGGGAACTGTTTAATTAATATTCTTATGAGCTCACCAGGGACTGTTTCACTAACATTCTTATGAGCTCACCAGGGAACTGTTTCACTAACATTCTTATGAGCTCACCAGGGGACTGTTTCACTAACATTCTTATGAGCTCACCAGGGGACTGTTTCACTAACATTTTTATGAGCTCACCAGGGGACTGTTTCACTAACATTCTTATGAGCTCATCAGGTGACTGTATCACTAACATTCTTATGAGCTCACCAGGGTGTTTCACTAACATTCTTATGAGCTCACCAGGGAACTGTTTCACTAACATTCTTATGAGCTCACCAGAGGACTGTTTCACTAACATTCTTATGAGCTCACCAGGGTGTTTCACTAACATTCTTACGAGCTCATCAGGGGACTCTTTCACTAACATTCTTATGAGCTCACCAGGGGGCTGTTTCAGTAACATTCTTATGAGCTCACTAGGGAACTGTTTCACTAACATTCTTACCAGCTCATCAAGGGACTGTTTCACTAACATTCTTATGAGCTCACCAGGGTGTTTCACTAACATTCTTATGAGCTCACCAGGGGACTGTTTCACTAACATTCTTATGACCTCACTAGGGGACTGTTTCACTAACATTCTTATGAGCTCACCAGGGGACTGTTTCACTAACATTCTTATGAGCTCACCAGGGGACTGTTTCACTAACATTTTTATGAGCTCACCAGGTGACTGTTTCACTAACATTCTTATGATCTCACCAGGGGACTGTTTCACTAACATTCTTATGAGCTCACCAGGGGACTGTTTCACTAACATTCTTATGAGCTCACCAGGGGACTGTTTCACTAACATTTTTAAGAGCTCACCAGGGGACTGTTTCACTAACATTCTTATGAGCACACTAGGGGACTGTTTCACTAACATTCTTATGAACTCATTAGGGACTGTTTCAGTAACATTCTTATGAGCACACTAGGAGACTGTTTCACTAACATTCTTATGAGCTCACCTGGGGACTGTTTCACTAACATTCATATGAGCTCACCAGGGGACTGTTTCACTAACATTCTTATGAGCTCACCAGGGGACTGTTTCACTAACATTCATATGAGCTCACCAGGGGACTGTTTCACTAACATTCTTATGAGCTCACCAGGGAACTGTTTCACTAACATTCTTATGAGCTCACCAGGGAACTGTTTCACTAACATTCTTATGAGCTCACCAGGGGACTGTTTCACTAACATTCATATGAGCTCACAAGGGGACTATTTCAGTAACATTTTAAGAGGTCACCAGGGAACCGTTTCACTAACATTTTTAAGAGGTCACCAGGGACTGTTTCACTAACATTCTTATGAGCTCATCAGGGGACTGTTTCACTAACATTTTTATGAGGTCACCAGGGGACTGTTTCACTAACATTCATATGAGCTCACCAGGGGACTGTTTCACTAACATTCATATGAGCTCACCAGGGGACTGTTTCACTAACATTTTAAGAGCTCACCAGGGGACTGTTTCACTAACATTCTTATGATCTCACCAGGGGACTGTTTCACTAACATTCTTATGATCTCACCAGGGGACTGTTTCACTAACATTCTTATGATCTCACCAGGGGACTGTTTCACTAACATTCTTATGATCTCACCAGGGGACTGTTTCACTAACATTCTTATGATCTCACCAGAGGACTGTTTCACTAACATTCTTATGATCTCACCAGGGGACTGTTTCACTAACATTCTTATGATCTCACCAGGGGACTGTTTCACTAACATTCTTATGATCTCACCAGGGGACTGTTTCACTAACATTCTTATGATCTCACCAGGGGACTGTTTCACTAACATTCTTATGATCTCACCAGGGGAATGTTTCACTAACATTCTTATGATCTCACCAGGGGACTGTTTCACTAACATTCTTATGATCTCACCAGGGGACTGTTTCACTAACATTCTTATGAGCTCATCAGTCCAATTTTGGTCTTCAGAATTTATTTTGCCCCCCTTAACAGTGATCTTGTATACTAAACACTGTGTCACAGAAATAGTGTTTTTTTCCATTTAGAAAATGCGAGCTTTAAATTTAACAAGATATTCTGTTTAATTAGATATTTTCCTGATGAGCTGATTTTTTTATGAAACAATCCCGCGATGATGTTCTGCAGTCTTCTCCCTCTCTTGGCTGCCCTTTTGAAATCTCTCTTGACACAATCTCCATCTTAATCTTGTCTCCTTCTTCCATTTTCCATGTATTGCTTTGTATGCATTGTATCATTGCTATCAAGAGAGATAGGTTGCAACCGCACCAGACGATAGTGTATATATCAACTAAATGACTTGCATTATACTCAAATCTACATTACTCTGTAAATATTATAAATTGTAATTGTATAGACATTCTTTTGTGAAAGTAGGGGAAAGTAGGGCAAAGCTGCATATGGTAAACTGTCACTACATGCCTGTAGAATACACAGTTATTTACATGTGTCTGATGTGTTTACATATTGTTCCTAGGGTGACAAGCTTTGCACTGTCGAATGACTATTCTGCAACTGGATGTGGCACGCCGGGTAGGAAACCACAAATGGTAAGACCCCAGTGTGGGGTTTCCAATAACAATTGACTTTCTTTACTTAAACGTAAAAAAAATTACGTAAGATTTCAGCCCTCGCTGTCATCCAGGAAGTTGTGCCCCTCCATCTTTCTCTAATTGCAGTGGACATGTGGTATTATTTCTAATCTGCTCAATCCACCTCTTTAGAGGCCTTCTTCTCGCCAATGTCATTTGAAATCTTGCTTGATTACTTGACTAACAAAGTTCTCTCTTGCTGTATGGCAAACGTGCCCAAAACCTTTGAAGTATTTTGTGGCAAGTGGCATTTTAATGGATTGGATTCGGGGATGAATCTGTCTTCTCTGACCTGCAACATTGTTTGCTGTATGTTTGCAGGTGATGTGTCTGGAGAATGGAGCAACGGAAGTGCACTCGATCAGTCGTGAGTTCTCTGCTATGATGCCAGATGAGATTAACCAGTTTTCGCAGTATTTAGAGAAGGTTGTCTGAATGTGACCTTGGCTCAAGCGGATGGTATGGTTGCTGTGATATGTGATAAGACAACAAACACGTGCATCTCGGAATCTCCTGTAGTTGTGATAAAAACTATTTACAATTGTCCCAACTCGCTACATTTATGTACATTTGTTGGACACATCATACGAGAATATACTTTTCCTGTCCGACTTTTCAACTGAAATTGTAGGAAAGAATTATTTTCCATCTTTGTCCCCAGTTTTTGCCATGTGGCGTGGCTCATGGTTTTCACCAATATGTTGGTACAGCACACAATACCGTCCATTGATAATATAATTATGATGTTTCCTTGCAACAAAGTGTCTGCTCTATTGGTTGTATGAAGTTTTGTTGTCACTTCAATGCCTCACTTCAATGCCTGATATTACAACTTGTCTCAGTGTATAGAAATGTAGTATAAAGCTTCATTTGAAGAAATTACCTACTTGGAAATTTTTGTCCGCACAGTGAAAGCTTTGGCAGCCCATGGTTGAATGTCAGTGTCCGTCTCATTCTACCAAAGGCTACTTTTGGTGAAAAGTGGAACTCAAATTGTCTATAAGTCAACGATATCAAATTGGCGGGTTTTCTTTTAAGTAATTATTTAGGCTTCACTTCCTGTGATATTGTACCAATGATTTACTTATTCTAGTGTTTATGTATTTATTTACAATATGAATTGTTGCTGCGGGGTTGGAATAGAGACACGGTATTAACGCACAGTACCAGGTGACATTGTACCTTGTGTTACCATTTGCAACATTTGTATCATCAATGTATATTTGAACTTGACATATATTAAGACTTATGTTTAGTAAATGTTACTTGTTTATTTAGTCTTAGTATGTTTGTTTAATTAATATGTTTTAATGTTCAGTTTATATCACCATAATGGTGTGACTGATCATGATCACTGTTAATGTTTCCATATTCATAAATATGCTTTAGGGTTCTGGAGTATTTGCACACACAAAATTTCACGATTATTTTTGCAGTTACAAAAGATTCTGTACAACTGTATGTTCTTGAAGCAAAAACGGACACAGATAATACATTATGCAGTATTTTGGTACCTATGTTAGCAGTAAGCTTGTTTGACTATTGAGTAACTTGTCATAATTAATTATACAGAAAAATGATAGGAAAAATATGAGCGAATCAGTTGTTTTTCACTTTCTTGTGGCAAGCCATATCAGTGCACGTGGCACATATGTCTTTCACAGTGCTGACAAGTCACACACACACACACACACACACACACACACACACACACACACACACACACACACACACACACACACACACACACACACACACACACACACACACACACGCACACCACACGCACGCGCACGCACGCAGCACACACAAACACATACACAGCACACGCACGCACAAACACACACACGCACGCACATACACGCATGCATACACGCACACCGCACATGCACACCACACGCATGAATACGACCGTTTGCTGTACAAAGATGAGGTGTTAAATTATATAATGTTGTTGTTTGAAATGTCTCAAGTCGGACGTTTGTTTGTTCGTGAAAGAGACATGTTAGGTGGCAATAAATGCCTGGTTTAACTGAGCAAAGTTTGTGTTACATGTTCTAATACAGTCTTATAATAATTGTGATGGCAAAAATGTCATATTATATATATATTAATATAATATATATATAGTTTACAAATATGTAACATATGCACAAAGTATGTAAAGTATATATAAAAACTCACTCATACACACTCTCTCTCACACCCACACAGACGTCATATGTATGACATACAAACTATGTGTGTATATATATATATACAGGTATATATTATCACTATATTTTTATCATAAATACCCTAATAATTTATGAACCACACATTAATATAATTGGACCATTCATCATTATCTGTTGAATTTAACTTATTCCACTTGATTATCAAGCATACAGTTACATTGAATGCTGATGGGTAGGGTCGATATTCGGTCAAATTTAATTTAATTTGGCTTAACACACAGTATTTGAGAACATCGCCTCCAGAGTCTTAGTTACCTACCATTCCGTGAAAATAAAAGGCATTTGTGTAACGAACTTGTTTAATGATAATTCTGAAATTCAAACAATACGAAAAGAAGAACAACGTGTGGTTCTGTATTTAGAACATACTGGTAGACATATTCGATTGAATTCTATGCAAGAGTGTGTGCGTGCGTGCGTGCGTGCTTGTGTTGTCATTACAATAGTCAAGAACGATTGCATAAACAGCTACAACGGCTATCGTGTTGTTTCATGCCACGTGCTGCTACGCCGTAAAACAATCGCAATCCTCGGAGAAACATCTGCAAGTAACATTTGCCATCCACAAAGTACATCACGCTATTTTGTGGACATATTGACACCACATCTATATACATCCTTGTTATGCGTCGTACCCCTTACGGTTACGTTCGTTTTGAACGTATGGTGCGTGTGCCTGTAATTATCATCAACATGTTCTTTACATGGCTGTTGATTCGTTGTTTATTCGCCCTGCCAATATTTCAAAAAACATTACATAACCCTTCCCATGCATAAGGGAGATAAAGTTAATGGATGACAGCGTACCCCAGGCAGTCGCCATACAAATTAGAGAATGTTTGCAAACGCCCCGATCTCGACTCTCTTCCTGGACTCGCTACGCGACTGGTTCGATTGTACAACTGGTCACGTTGGGCGATTGGGATCGGAAAGGGAGAGAGAGTGATAGAATGAGATAGAGAGAGAAAGAGAGAGAGAATGAGCGAGAGAGAGAGAGAGAGAGAGAGAGAGAGAGAGGGAGAGAGAGAGAGGGAGGGAGAGAGAGAGAGAGAGCGAGAGAGAGAGAGCGAGAGAGAGAGAGCGAGAGAGAGAGAGAGAGAGAGAGAGAGAGAGAGAGAGAGAGAGAGAGAGAGAGAGAGAGAGAGAGTCAGAGAGAGTCAGAGAGAGTCAGAGAGACGGAGAGAATTGGCTTATACAGGCCTTGTTCCCGTGTACGACTCTTGACATTTATATGAATGAATCGACTGTGAATGATATAAATGTGCACATAGTCGTAATACGGTGAAACAACCGGTCACATACGGTACCCTTTAGGCATGGGACATTATTAATAAATGTTACTAATATGTGCGTTATCAAGAACGCAGTTAATCCATGCAAACTCAAAAACCACGGGTGTCTGGGTCAGGCAACATCTTTGATACTTGTAATCTTGCTTTCGTCGCCAACATTGTTGTTCTGATCCACGGTCGGATGTGACGTCCGTCGTCGAAATGTCCCACGAAGCATTGCGAACACCAGCATGTTGACCATACACGCGCCAAACAGCATGCTGGCGAAGGTGTCCGGCCGTTGCGCGCGCATGCAATATCCCACGATGCCTGGCGCGGTAACCATACCGACGCACGACGCCACGAAACGCACGCGAGTCATGCGCGATGTCAGCGCGACTTCACGACCAATCCAGATGATACACGCGGGCAGTACCGCCGATGAGGCAACGCCATGCAGCGCCGCCACCAACCATACAACGTTGAGGTAGGTCCGTCCAAAGAGTAACAGGAGAAGGAGCGATGTCAACATTATGGCGAAGCCGCAGAAGACGCTGATTGTTGCAGTCGCCTTCGACACCGCCGTGAGACACAGCGCCCGTCCGACGGCGCAGCTTCCGAAGTAGACGACTGCCACCATCCCGGCTGAAGCCTTCGACCAGCCGAGACCTTTGACTGCGTAGGACACAAGCAGACATCCGTAGGTCGTCTCGACGCCGACTTGCACGCATTGGAACACAGCGTAGAGGCACGCCACGCGCACGCTCACGTCAGCAGGTCGACGTGGCCGCTTGATTTTGTCTGTGATGTCACTGCCTTCTGTGATGTCACCACGTCTGGCTGCCAACGAGAGAGCGATCGCGGCTATACCTGCAGCGAGCAGCAGAGACGCCACGATGAAGTAGGCGTTCTCAAAGCGGAATCCTCCCTCGGCGGCATCGCCTTGGGCCGTCATATTCGAGTACGTCAGCGAGGGTATTGTTCCTGTTGTCTCGTTGTAAGCGGAAGAATTGGTGACGTCGATGCTGCCGACGTCAATGGTGTCGTGGCCGCGGAAGCCGTGCGGGCTGTAAGCTGGTGATCCGACCGTCAGGAAGGGCCTCGCAAGGACGGGGGCTATAACACAGCCAATGAGGTTGGCGACGTGCATGCAGTCGATGTAGGGAAGGCCACCGCTGCCGCGCAGACGTAGGCACTGGGCGTTACTGCCTGCAAGCATACGCACAAGGGTAACCGTACCGTAGAAGTGTCTTAGCACAGACGCAAGCATATAATTATAAAGTAACTTCTGTTGTGCCTAAATCATTGGAAACCAAGCTCAGAGGCGCATTAAAACAAAAAGGTTGATCAATCTCACACTCGACAAGGAGTAATCAAGGTGTCAACAGATTGATGGATACGCCAGGGAGCTATGGTGAATAAGCAAGTTTATAACGATAAGTTTCTAAATGACGGCGTAATTATTTAATATGTTCAACTGATCTAACACTAAGTGGGAGCATATTCCAAAGAGTTCGTGCAGCAACAGAAAAACCCTATTTCCAAAGTTAGTGTTCACTCTTGGAAAGTTGGAACAACGAGTAATTCACACGCGCATGCGCCCGCACGCTATCAACTAGTTCTTTAGTACCAATATCGCACATGTTATTAGAGCACAAGTTATCGACATACATGTGACGGTGAAGTGCCATATCATAGAAACAAAAACTTGGCAAATGACACATATCACATCAGTGCATGTCAATCATACATTGAGCATTCGGAAGGGAACATGAAATAGCCACGTTATACTAGCAATTAACACAAACGGATTTAACTTGGGTTCCTGTAAAGAAATGTGGGCATGCTTGCAGAAGAAGAAAAAGCCCAGACTCGTCTTGCTGTAGTTTCCATAGTTTTTTTTCAAATTGAAAATCTAGCAAATCTCCAACGCTATTCGTTAATTGTGTAGATGTAGAATATGCTTCGGTTATCTTTCATATCTTACTTCAATAAGTAAACGCACATAGTGTCCTTTCAGACCTACTTGACCGAAGAGCTAAGTGTTGCTGTGTGTACAGTTGGGGTAACATGGGTACGGCTGGACAATAGCAACCTTGCCGAGGGTACGATTGGATGCAAATGAAGACACCATCGGTAGTATCTAGAGGCATCGGATCTGGGAGGAGCTTGGGGACATCCAAAATATTGGGGGCTGTATATGTATATATATTTAGCCAAGGGGTTTTTTGGTTGCCCGGAATCCCCTCCCAAATTTCTGATCAAAATGATGGCAATGTACGCGAGTACACGGAAGGATGCCGGTAATACCCATAGGCGCGGGGACAGGATTATGGTTGGTTTTTAACATCTCTCCCCCCTTTTTCGGATATCATGAGTTCACAGCCGAGATAGAGGAGAAGGTGAAGTTAGAGCGACGAACATTTTTCAACAGCACATCCCCCCCCCCCCCCCCCCCCCCCGCCGTCTTCCGATGTCACAGTCGAACCAACCGAACGTGTTGAAGATATGCGGCGGACCAGCGGCTAAAAATCCTCCCAATATGAATGTCGTTCCCGCGCCACTGGTAATACCCGTTTGGAAACCCTCCAACATGTCAATCCTGGGTACGTCCCTATAGCCCCCAATATTCTGACAAGGGTGATGGAGTTGGAGACTTTTGGTGAGTCTCAGCCCCCCGGCCGGTATTTACCATATTCTGACGTCTAGGGTCAATGCCAATAACCGTACTTACCGCAGTCAAGAAATCCAAGAAGTAATCCTTGCGCTAAGACGGCGGCAGCCATTTGAATAAATGATGTCGCCAATGGAACTATTGTCGTTATAACTGCGCACAATGTGAGCGCGCATCCGTAACTCAAGAACCAGCGGTAGCGTTTAAACACAACGCTGACCAACATGGCTCCTACTATCGCTCCCGCGTCACGGAATGTGAACTGAAAATAATTATAGATACAACCAGACGAGTATCCACACAATGTAGACAATATTTATTATATGTACGCGTTTATGCATGTACTTAATGTTGCAAAGGATTCCTTCCAGCAGACAATGTCCCCAAAGCGGGTTGTTATGCCCCACGTTGCCTTATTGTACACAACTAAACAATATATACAAAACTTGAATTATTAAAATTCAAAACAAGGTTTCTTTGCTAACAAGAATGTATAAACACAGTGAATTTATTGTTAGGGTGGTCAACAAGTGTTGCATAAACTAAATATCTGAGGGAGACGTATTCAAAACACGGGCATATGAATCACGTCAACCGTCCTGTGTAGGCGTAGTTATTGGTTATAAATATGGCCTAGAATATTTTGAAAGTGAGTTAAACTTTCACATATGACTTACCAAAAAGGCCGATCGGTACAATGTAATACCAATCTTCTCTTCCATGTCAATTAACGTCTGACCCAACAGCGTGTGGCATAAACCCTGCAAGATCGCGCAGACTGTAGACATTTTGTGAAACATTCACTTGTCTATTACACACTACGACATGCATTTTCTTTTCTATCAATTTACTGTTTCATGTTAGTGACATGATCGGAGAAATTATTAAGTTATCTTAGCCGGATCTGGTGGGGTAAATGCATAAATGGTTAGGCTCAAATGTACTATACGTTAGACAGTTCATACAGTCGCAAGTTAATTGACCTAAAGATCAATAAAAATTATTTCGACGAATTTAGCATTTTTTTCTCAAATTTACTTCCTATAATTCACACACTTCAAATATGAACATAAACGAATCTGACGTGCGTCGGATTAAATCAACCGAGTGGGGAGTTTTACAATAATTTGCGATATACCAAGTGACAATAAGAACATTGTAATTATTTATTATTTTGGTCATGCAAGCTCAGGGCAGATTCCTCGCACGACAACGCTTACTGTTGTGACGCATACTTGTTTGAACCGAACGACTGGAATTGGAGAATTATGCGTAGTGGGATACATGTGGTAGATGATTGAAAGTGGAGTTGACAGCGGGAGCACGAGGCGGGGAAGTGGAGACGTGGAGGTGTGCGGGATGAAAGACGGAAGAAGGAAAACAAATACAAATCGAGGCCCAGAGTCGACGTCTGTCAGATAGGTGACGACACAGACAAAGGGGAGAGCAACAACAACACCAACAACAGTAACAACAACAATGTTGACATAAGCTAACAAAGACAACACCAAGGACGACTCACAAGAAAGAAGTAGGTAAATATAACGCATGCTATGCCCAGGGTCTTGGCCTTTCCCTGAATTTGACGATCTTCGTTTCTGACGCTTGGTGTCGTTTCCGGCAGTTCCATCTTCTTCTCTTGGCATTCGCTAAGGCTACCGTCGTCAGAATTTGGCACATACGGACGCAATCGGCGCACAAACGATGTCTCAAACAATCCTGCGTACTGCTGTAAAACCGATAACTAAGACTACAGACAATATTTGTAACAAACATGACAATGATATATGAGAATGTTTACGACATCTGATTTTCGAATACATGCTGTCCTGTGTGGTTGACGTTCGGGTGGCACTGCGCAGAATCATAGAAAACAGAGTTTGTCAGAAATTACCAGTGGTTTACTCGGCCCGTTGCCAAGTGAGTATTAAAAAAGCAAATAATAAAAAAAGTGAATATATTCCTAAAAGGTCCATCATGCACATAGAAACACCAGTCTAGAATTATCGGAAACACGAACATTCCTACCATCCTGTTGGTGGAGTTCCAGGTATTCCAACGCGAGAACCGTCTCCAAGTTCCCGTCGAGGCAGCTGGAACAATATAAGCGGATATTGTATTTATAGTATGCTTCCATCACAATATGTTTCTAGGCATTTCGCCTGTCAATACTATGGGGCGCAGAAGCTGACAGGGTCAGTGATAAATGCATGTCAACGGAGAGCATTCGTACGGTGTTTGCATCTTTGTTTTGTTTTGACGTTACGAACAGGCCTTCCAGTAGTGACATGCAAAGCGTTTTCGTGGGTTCCAAGGACTGAATTATAATCCAACAATACATTGAACATTTTAGTGACATTAATATAAAATAAATATCATTACGACACTTGTTTTATGGAAATTCGATAATGTAACATAAAAATTGAACGTATGTTCCACGGAGTACGAACTATTGAGGTGACTTTATTATCATAAAATAAAGTACAATAGATAAAAACGTACATGTAACGCATAGACAATACCAGCTATCAAGGTGTTGAAATAAAAATACATTGGTAAGAGAATAACAAAAGAAGACACAATAAACATAACAAAAGACAACGCGTGGCAGTGTAAACAATCGGCACGTTACCTGTATCAGCGAGTGACTTCTCCGGTGTGTCATGTCTCGTTTCCCTACCGGACTGCCGGGAGGGAATATACGGGGTGATATCTGGCGTACAGTCCCTTCTTCTCGTCTGAAATATCAAACCGCAGCTACACTGCTTGTTCAAATATTCAGTGGTTCCAACGATAACCATCCTCGCGGGCCAGGGGTCGCTGCTGATAATTACGTAAGTGCCAGCCAGCAGTACCCCCTCGGTGATCGCTTTTACGAAACTCTGAATGTAATTAAGATCAGTAGATGTACGCAGGTCAGGTGGTCATAATAAAACTAATTTCAACCAACCGTGTTACATGCAATGTTTAGGAAGTAGAAGCAATTATTCGAATACACAATACCGCTCAGCTGCTCGTGCTAATGAGCGAACGGGTCATTATATATTGGGATTCCCAGAAGTCGTTTATCCGTCTTCAAATTGGGGCGGTTATTTGCGTTGTTCTCACGGGTGATACAGTCGCGACTGGCGAAGTCAATTACTAGTTTGACTCGGCTAACTTCCGCAATTCGCGTAGGGGATCAGCCAGGGCTAGTTTTGCATGGCGAACAGCCCTGGCTTGCGCGGATGAAGATAACCACCGTTGCTCTCATCGTTGTCCCCGAAGTTCTGTCATTAATTCTCGGTTAGTTTTTGTTTTATTCTCCTTCCATTCTAACGGCAAGAGATTGTACTTATAACGTGTAAACACTACACAAACTAAAATAGCAACGACCTACAGTATGCAGGCCCACTAACATTGTTGTAGCACAAATGCTACAAACCGTATATGTATTAAAAGGTAAGTAAATGCAAAACAAACATAAGATTGGAATATGAAAATTAGATATCGAGCAAGTTCTGTCATGTGACAATGAACGGTCTGTCTCATTGGTGCCGTATCATTGCAACGCATCGGAACTGCAATAATAGGCCTACTCTTATCGTGTTGACATGTGCGTTATAAATCCAATCATCGTTTGTTTAGTTGTGTTGTTTTGTTTAAAAAAACCGACACCCTTCACAAGGGTGTACAGTTGTGCATAAACATTGGGAAGCAATTTGCCCTTACTTACCACAGGTGTAAACTTAATCGCGAGACGAGGTGTCGGCAGTTTCAGTGAAATCCGTCGAGGTGTGCTTGGGTTAGCCGGCTCTGACAAGTTATTGTCATCTGTATGTTCCTCCATCTTCCTAAACGGAGTTGCTGCAGTGGACACAGCGAAACAACTGTAGTTTGTCAATGACCACCAGCAAGTCAAATGTACGATTGAATATGCAGATATTGACTATGCAACGTTACAAAAAAGAAAGCAAGAAGTCAATTAAATGATGCCAAAGCAATCGTTCATGTCCAGCCAAATTATATTTTCATTGTCTGATCAATATTATTATGCTGTAAAAATGTAATTGGTTAATAAGTTGATTGTGAATATTATATTAACACTAACGGGAATACCCAAATCGTACAACTATAAACTACGTGAATGTCTTTAGTGACCCACCAACGGTAAGGATCATTATTAGTACGAATACAATTTTCAAAAACATTATGTTAAAAAAACATTGAATATTGGGAAAAATTATTCTTAATGCAGGAATTATATTGTTCAATGTAAATATGCGTAAATACGTTATGTTCATTTAAGACCGGGATACACTGGCGCTTTTCGCCCGACGAGACCAGACCAAACCAAAGTCACTCCAATTGAAGTGTATACTCTACACCGACTGACACCGACTGACACCGACTGGGTCGTACATGAAGCTGATGTGACGTCATAATCACGCAGATTTTAAAACATTCGACTAGGTCGAGCTAGTTGGTGTCAGTCTGACGTATTCGAGAATTTTTAAGTTTACGTGATTATGAAGTCACACCGGCTTCAATATGTCTCAGTCGGTGTAGTCGATACACTGGAGTCTGGATGAATCTGGGTGAGTCTGAGTGAGTCTGGTCTGGTCTGATCTGGTCTGGTCGGGCGAAAAGTGTCAGTGTATCTCGGCATTTAAACTGTTTAGATTTGTTACCTCCCGCGTGTTCGTATTGCTTGAAGTGTACCCTTCCCCCGTGGGACATGGGTGTCCTATAATTCATGTCATCGCCACCTGAGCTCGGTGACTAAAGAAAAGCACATATCTTAAATATAGACAATGTGTATAAAATAAATGCAACATAAGACTTGATATACGATATCGTTTACAATAATATTATTATACAAATTAAGCTTTCGAATATGCAAAAACGCACGTAAACGTTTCCAAATATATTTCTACAATACAGTGTCAAATGTGTCTAGGATATCAACCATTTTCATTGGCCCGTTTTGGATATATCTTAAGACAATGAACATTAGTTGCTGTTCGTAAATTATACAGTGCTGTAACTTACACATTTATGCCTCGTGGTATGTGTGGGGTGTCATTATTGTGTCTAATAACTAAGGCTAAAACAATAACGACTAATTCAGAAATGTACAACATGTGAAAAACATTTCAGAAATCATCGGGACATGCCATTGGAATCTCGTGATTCTTCAGTTAAATCGATATTCTCAAACGATCTTATATTATTAAATATTGATGGATTAACAATAAATACAATATAAATATTTCACTTACATAGTTAACAGTGCAAAACACGTATACAACGGGTTTCTGTGGACAGAGAAAAATTGGTGGAAGGAGAAGACGATGTCCACTATTTAGGTGGAGGAGTAGTATGGATATAGGTTCCTATAAACTAGGTGTGCACTTCGGGGAATGCGGACCAAACCGCAGAAGATAGAGGGTGGAACGTCGTCGAGAGGGCAATAGAGAACATTAATACTAATCAGTTGTTAATAAGTCCGCTTTGTCCAACGAACTGGGTGTGTGAAGGCGCCTCACCTGAGAATACTCTGTAAGTAGGATGTGTGGTAGTCCGGTGTCAGCGTCAATCATATTGCCATCACCCGTCTTTGCTTTATCGCATGACATAACATCCATGTGATCACTGCACCTATGTTCTGAACAGAATCCATTAAAGTTTAGACATAGGTATATTTTATCGTGTATTCTCAATGCCTAAATTAACGCTTTTTTCCAAATGTGTTCTGTTGTGCATGTATGGTATCAACCGGAACACAGCAAATTAGAACAATAATACACAGCACAAGCACAACATTAAAACTATATAACAACAGTTTAATATATGTTTATAGATACTAATGTTATGGTAAAATAATGTTCATATCAGAAATAATATGACATATGATGTAACAGCGTGTATAAGTTAGTGTTTAACGCGGACCATTCTCACTGAATAAAGGACTACTTTTATTTCCAGTGAGCGAATATTATATCTATGTTCATGGTTTCTCCGACAACTGATGACGGGCCTTGGCGACAGAAAGTGTCATTGTGCCGTAAAATAATGTAAACAGACCTGTTCTGTTCCTACGTGGTACAAGACAACGCGCATTGGCAGCAGTCACGCTCCGTTGGCTGGGTACTCTCAGAAGTGACACGCATGACTGGTTGCCCGGTATCTTCACATTGTCATATACACTTGTGTTAGACCTTTTGCTGCTAAGCTGTTCGTTTGCTCCGTCACAATTTCCCGGAAAATTTGTATGCGACCCGTCCAAGGCTTGGTTATTTGTTTCACAAGAAACCAAGTTAGAGTTTGTTGTGCGACTTCGCACATGCGATGTCCCATCCTCTTCAATCCCGTGCGGGCTGCAAATCAGCAATGCATTTTCTACCACACACACCTGCGCGCTGTCTTCTTTGCCCTGACTCGACCTAGATTGCACGTTTCCCGACGCGTCGTCGCTCGTGAGTATAGACGTGTTTTCCGCGTCGACCTTGCTGAGGCAAGAGGCATAGGACGCACAGTCGCTGTCACCGTTACGTCTGGAAGAGCCCAGCGACGAGTCTGCAGTCGGACAAGATAAGAACGATTCGTCGCCTTGTTCCACAGCACTGCGTCCGACCTCAGATGGTGGCTGTTCCGCCACTGACTCGTGTTTCTTGATGCTGGAATGGACATCATTGTTAATTGTCCTCGTCAGATAGACGTCCTGTTTGCAATCAGAAGCCACCTGGTCATCTTCCATGTTGTTGTCTTCAGTCGCCAGTCGGTCTCTTGCATGTGTTGGTGTTACCTTGGACGAGACAAAACATTACAGAACACAGTTCACTGATCATAATTAAGTAAAGCGATGTGTGTCCCCACGATATAACATGACAAAAATATTGATCAATAGTGGGGAGAACGAAATTAATTAAATACGAACGTCAGACTGTCAGCGAATTGCGTATGTGGACATTCTAGCTGCTGTTTACCCACTTACGCACAAGCATGTGCTACCACGATTGCATAATGCTCCGTGATGCAGCCTACAACGACTTGCACAATTTAGTCACCCAGCACAGCACAATCCAGATGGCCGGGGACAAACACGATATTTGCTTGGCAAATCTTCCTGAAGGATATGACGTATCCCATTTGAAGTCCCGATGTGTTGGAATTATATGGACGATTTGCCAGGCACATTCCTAACACTAACTGTACACAATATTTTCCCCAGTAAATGTAATTTGTTATAATATTTTATTACCATGAATCTGCATTCGCTCGCTTATAAGGAGAAACAACTCACATGTTCAGTAGTTGGTGACTCTAGTGACGTCAATTTCTACATGAATTTGGAGACAATGTCAACAGTGTATGATGCTGTCTACTGCACGAAGCCACGAGACCGTGTGGCAATGACAGCTTCGCAGTGGTTACGTCATTACCGCACCCAATGGCGCCAAATAACAGGTGACAAAGACGCCACCTGTTGTCGTAGATAACTGATATATTATATATATTTTTACCTACGGACCAGATTTTCGTAATATGCAGCGTTTTTCTATGCAGTAAGTTTTCACAACAAAAACATAAATCTGCTGTATTTAAACAAACGTACTTAGAAATTAGTTTTACTCTTGCTTGATAGATGTCTGTATGTTAGCTGAAAGGAAACTTAGTCAAGAAACTTTATTATAAATGTTGACTTGAAACTCCGTTACATTAATTTTTTACAATAATAATATTTTCACGTTGTAAGATATTTATGTATATACCTCTACGTAGTAATCCGCAAGAACCACAAAGTCATTACGCCAGATGTTTTGAAATATCTTACAAAAACGTTCCGTCGTGGTAAATATAAATTTTGTAAAAACGTGTTATAAATGTAGCATGATTTATTTACAAATCACGTATGAATGTATGCAACATATAAGAAATTCCACGACAAGTTTCATCCAGACAAAGCAAAACGAACTGCAACAACAAACATGCATTAACAAAAACGTAGGGTGCCCTACGCTTATTGGCTCGTTGATAATATAGGGTAATTCACGTACGGCAGGTTAATTCATGTATGTATTTCTTATACCCGTGATGTACTGAGAAGAGATCGAATGAGCCGAGCACAGAACCTCCGGCCATTCGTAACAAAATTGATTGGTGGCGCCTCTGTTGGAGAGTATGCACAATGCCAGAGATACGTTATTATGACGTCATAAGCGATGATTAAATATTTCGTAGTGGCGCCAGTTAAAAGGTAGATACACTGCAAAGTAAAGACGGCTATATGTGATGACTAATTATCCAGAATACAAGTAGGCCTAAGTACCACGGGCTATACGCTGAATGAGCGCCGAGTATCCGTTTTCAAGGTAGGCCCTACGTTTATGATAATTTACCCACTCTTTTCTCCAAGTAATCACTCTGAGCTAATTGCATGTGGTATGTTTTAGAAGTGGCACTGCTCACAATAACTATTTCGCGAAAAAGAGGATGGAAAATGTAATGCACTTATTACAGTAATCCCTTAGTCGGAGAAGCCAACGAATATTTATGAACACGTATGATTAGGTAAACAAAAGATGATAATATAAACACGTTTAATGTGCGTGAGAATTGTACCGCGATACGTTCTTTGCTTGCTCTGTTTGTTTCGAGAATGCAGTGTCACCGTCGCAGAACCGAACAAATGAAGCCGTTGTACTTTTGCAATTCACAACGTTCACGCATGCTCTTTGTGATTCCTTCATAGCCAGTTTAAAGGTGCATAATCACTTCGTTTGCCCATCGCCAATCCTGTTCTTTTATGTCCAAATGTGTAATGTGTGGATAGTTTAATTAGTGCGCACAGTCTGTTTAATTTAAAAAAATGCGTACTTGTTTTTTAATCGACAAAAAAAGATTTGTCGTTACATCGGGTAGCTGGCGCGAAAGCCAATTGCGCTGTCTGCTTACTGCGCCATTTCGGTCATGTGCTTCTAATTCTAATTATCTACGTCGTAAGGAGCCACTGTTGGCTATGGTTTACGACGGGGTGGGTGCGTATGGTGTTATTGAGTGTTTGAGCCGCAGGATAGGAGACTGAAATCGTTTATGGTCTCAGCCTGGACCTGCGACTCGTTTAGTTTATTCCAGTCTACTATTGTCTTTACGAAGTATGAGTTTTTGAATTGGTCGGTGTGGGATGCAGGTACTATATAGCACCTGGTGTTATTGGTTGTTAGGTGTTGTACAAAATTTGAGGATACGTGATCTGGAAAATGTTTGGGTTGGATGCGTCTTTTATTTATTTTTTTACGCGAGATCGGCATCCCAGGCATTCGAAAACAATAACAACACACACGTGGTTTAACGTATGAAGATGAAGATTTTAATTCCAAAGTGGTTGTACGAAGGTACGTATTACACTATCGCAGTTAGCAACAAGAACGCGTAGCCGTGTATTAATTCAACGAGAATTGCAACTTGCGAACGTCTACACTCGACTCGAGCCTGTCAAAAGTCAGACTAAGACTAAGTCTAAGAGTAAGACAGTCACCATCTCAGCCAGAAAGTGACAACGAGCATATTTTATATGTATTGTATTTGGTTACACAGGATGTTGTTAATAAGCTGTTATTCCGACAATACATATTGAGAGTAGATGACGTGAGGGTGCGAACTGACAAGTAACATTGCTTTGGCAGCAGGCCCCTGCTGTTCGTGCGAGTAACGTAGTCAGGGAGCATCCGTAATTTCGTGCAACAGAACGTCAAACACGGGAGTATTATGTTGGTGATCGTAATTATTTAAAAAAAATTGTGACTCATTTTTTTGATACTATTACTGCAGAATATTGTTGATTTGCATTGTATTTTATGCCAAATAATTTAGTTTTTGATATGACAAGCATGATAGTGATGATTTTATTCAATATAAAAATGTAACCGTGTAAATACATAAAATATCAATATACCTAGAGTACACCATATATAAGGATTACACAAGAAAATGCACACACTTGTCACCATTGTAGTCCTTGATGCCTGGCTATAGTGTATGTAATGCATTAATTGGTATCCTGTGATACCTTTCAACTGACATATGCCGGCTATTCTTATATATTTACCAATATATGTATATATTCTCACCACAGCAATATATGAATACATAATAATATATGTAACTTGAATTATGATATTGCTAGAGACCACACTGCAACCCATGAATGAGAATGAGAGGAGGGGCTAGAGGCGGTCACCCGGGCCAGACAGACACAGGGATGATACATAGTCTGCGGCAGGCCCACATTTGATCAATCCAGGTAATTTCAAATTTATAACAATCAACCACGTATAAGTTATCAACAGATTTTAATGTGAACATTTAAATATACCACATTTGTTTTCATACACATTTTAATAATAACATCTTGGGCATAGAACAGTTGATTGACTTCTGCACTTGTATATTATACCCACAAGTGTATCAACACAGACATATTAATACACCTTTAAACAGTATTTAGCATATGGCGATGACTCTGAAATAAGTTTAAAAAATAAATTAGTCATTCTTGAAGAAGGTAGACATACGTATTATGAACCTTTGAATACTTGACGAGGAAAATATATTGTTAGCATCATAATAACACCTCATTCTGTCATTTCCAACATTCACCTTGACCATTCAACCTCAGGCTTAAAATGTCAAACATGAATATGTATAGTAGTTATACATGGCAGACACTGACATGAATTTGTATACTCAAAACAAAACATATAAATGCACTTTACTGATGCTTTAATGATTAGCGTCACTGTATTGAAATTGAACACTTTTAAATTCATGTAATGACAATGAACATCTAGTAAAGAAAAAAATCGTTAAAATTGTTCACCGTTTTGAAAAATTGCATATTCCACTAATGTCTGCATGCTGTATCAAGCCACCCTTCCCCGGAACAACCCTGGTAAACACTGACTGTTCCTAAGATATCAACATGTATAGATGCAGCTGTAGTAGAACATTTCGTGCTGCCTTTTTTCTTGTGAAATGCTGCAGGTCATACATGAAACATTATCATATACCGATTATGACAATGAACACATCAACATTATTTACTCCCAACACTACAAGATGCCTGTTTTTGTTTACTGAATATGTTTTTTTTACAGGAGATTGAACTAGTGTGCTTAGTATCACTAGCTCTCCAAGTTAATATGGCATACTGGGCAGTTGTATTTGTCCAGGATCTCGGACAAGATTCTACAGCCATGCAACATGCTGCATAATAACAGTTTGTCATATGAATGTCCATTGAGTGATCCCAATTGTGTCGTGCTGAATCCGTGACAGATTCCCCAGTGCTGATGGGGTGTACACTGGCTTCCAGGTCAGTCAATTAGCTTGACAGATTGGAAACCAATGTAGACTGCAGGTTGCTCGACATAAGAATGTGGTGACGCTTGACTAGCTCTGCAGTTGGTGATGGAACAGTGGGTGCCAGGGTTTGCAGATATGGCAACAACTTTCGATGCTGTCAGACAGGTTCAGTGTCGAGCATTCTTCGGTGAACTGCATCGGTTTAGATATTGATGACATCACTATGTTTTCGCTGTCTTTGATGGTACTGCATACCAGCTTCCTGACTTTTTGCTGTACGTCTGCATCTACCTATACCGGAGACAAAGTGACAATTAGGATGGCTCTGACATGTATGATATTTTTATGTGACGACACATTTATCAAAAGTCAATAATATAAGGTATTTGTATTCAATTCAACTATAACTTTTAGCAGTGTCCATGAAAAAATACATTAATTATCCAGAATTGTTACAGTGGTAGGGTTTCATTGTCTTTGTGTTGCTGATAGTCAGTGGCAGCCTGCTGGGTTCTTGCAACATACACCAGGCACAAGTTTATGATGAAGTAATAGTATTGAAAGCCTTTTCACATTTTTCAACAACAATCTGTTGATACACTGACAGCAGCATTTTACTTGTTTAAATTCTCTATGTATCACGAGGACTGGTATATATGTTTCATGCCGTGTATCATTTTTCTAAATTATTCTTTTTTATCACTGTTTTATATTTTCACAGATAATTTACATTAATTTTAATTTTGCATGATAATTAAACAACACTTGAGTAAGTTTAGTTCTGATATCAGATATGGTGTAGTATCCAGTCCTCAGGATTACTCAAAGCGCTTTAAACTTTACTCCCTGGCAGACCTGTTAAATCGAAAACACCATCTTGACTTATGTGGGAAGAATTCAGCCACACTGAAATTAATATGCAAAGATTATTCATACAAAATATCCACCGTCTGTAGCCGGTACTCTTCATACAGCTCAGTAAACTGGAGCAATGTAGCAAGTAGCGATTGTACGTGTAATTGGCGATGACCCTGTCTAGTCTAGTCACTATTTTTTGCGAGTTGTAAAAATACCAAGCATTGCACAAACTACAACATTTTTGAATTTTATATCCTATTGATGTTTAAAAAAAAAAATCATAATTATAATTATTTGATATGTACATATTAAACTTGTTCAACTAAACATCTTCCTAAGTAATTGTTTCTCATTGGTTTCCATTTTATGGGCATTAAATATCAAAAAAAATTCAATACACAATTGTTTAGTCACAAATTTTGTGAGTTGTAAACATACAACTAGCATTTGATATCACATGTACTAGTGTTGTTGTTTTTTTGTAACAAAGAATTGTGATAAAAGTAACTGTTTGTTTTGTTATATGTACCTGACATTTTTTTAACCTCTTCCTAATTTTTGTTTCTATTGTTGCTTTGCATATTATGTGTATGTGTTATAAAAATTATTACATTATACACATCAAGTGCAATGATTGTACCTGTAGTTGATTTGTACTTTTCATAATTTTGTAGTCACGATCTCATCAAATAGTTTCAATAAAATGTTTTTGATTTACATTGTCTTTACTTTAATTCACATGCATTTCTAACAAAAATATGCAATTTAACGAGGACACCCATTACTGCAATATCCTCATGCAGACAAACAAAACTATCACATACAGGGGTGGATCCAGAAATCGAGCCTGGGGGGCACAAAAACCTCCACTGGCGGCTGAACCAAATGGTGTAGTCTAAATTTTGTCGCTGCCAAGCTGCCATAACTATAACTTCAGCTGCTCGGCTGGAGTGGTGATATCGGAAGGAGGGGGGAGGGGGGAGTTGCTATTGAAACATTTTCGCCACTGTATAGGCATGATTACTATGAAAGTACAATCCTCACTGAAGCTTGACTATATTGTTTCACGTGTATTTACTTGCACTGTATAATATGCGAATTTATGTTTGTAACAGAAATATTCCAAATTAAATAAATAGAACATTAAGTTCCAAAAGTGAACTGCAAATGAAATGTACAAATACAATGTAATTGAAAGTTTCACAAAAGTCCTATCAACCAAAGATGATGTACCCACATAACATTGGTCAGAATAAAACATAATTGTTAAAACCAATCACATATGTTTGCATATCTTCCAATTATTATGCTATGATTTATATATATATATATATATCACGTTTGCATAGCAGCATCAATTAATACTTACGTTTGTTCTAACTGTCCCGAGCTGCATCCAGCCTCAGGAAGTGACGACACCTGAGCTGCCTTTGCTACGACCACTGTTGCTCGATAGAGCCACCACAGATCTTGTCATATGTGATGGCTGCAGTGGTGTTGATGTAGTTCACGCCTTTGTGTTGAAGCTGTCAAACAAAGTCATGAATTGGAATATGGAATGAGTCGGATTATTTGTGAAAATGAACATGGTTTTACAGCACTAATACCTGTTAATATATATGTATATATATATTATATATATAATAGTATATAATATTATATATGTGTGTGTGTGGTATGTAACTTGTAAACTTTTTAATTTCATTAACAGATAAAAATATGTTGCACGGTCTTTTGCCCAATGGTCATTTGCTCAGCACTCAAGTGTGAAAAGTTCATTTGTCCAGTTGTGAAAAAAATTACAATGATATGAGAGTGGCAAAGTTATTATCGTATATATATAATAAAAGTGTAGTACATAACAAACGAATGGACAATTTAAAAGTGTCAACTTATTAACTAAGTACAGGTAGAACACAGATGGGCTGGAAAGAAGGTTACAGGAAATAAAGTCACAAAGTAATTTTATTCGAAAAAAAATTATAAATAAAAAGTTTTGCAATTTTTCACTGATAGTTCAACAAAGCAAAGCTTGAGGAATTCAATAGTAAACCATGCAAAATACACAATGCCTTAGTTGTGATCTCAATGTGTCATTCACCTAACACTGCTAATTAATGAGGAGGACATTTGGCTGGTAGTGGTTGAACCCCTGGCAGTGTCCACAAAGTTCTACTGTTTACTCAGAGGGTGGATTACCACTGTAAGTCTTTAGAAGAAGATTCCAGCAGTTAGTCATGTCTCTTATGAGAGCAACAAAGGCATTTTATTATGGATTTCCTGGCTTGATTTAACAAACAAAAATGATAATGGCCTTTCAACTACTTGCAACTGTGGTTATTAACTAGAGGTTTCTGACTGGGAAAGTATGTTCCAAGAAGCGAAGCCTCTGTGGCTTCAGTGTCATCAACGTGCAAACAATTTGTAAACTGTCCTGTCAGAAAGTTAGCTGTCAACCCTGGCTGTTTTTTAATTGAATCACGCAACTGTTGCCAAGTAAGATGAAGTTAATTAAATGAAACGGAAAATAAATTTACATTTTTCTATAAAATGTATGAATGTAGAAGTATAAATTACAAAATGCATGTTATTGATAAATTGTAGTGTTTTAGATGTGCTTTTTTTCTTGAAAGACCAAACTAAAAACATAACTTCTATAATTTACATGTACAAAAGGATTTGTATCTTAACAAAACATGGGCAGCAATTCTTTGTATAGTAACGGTAATTCTCTGCTCTCTCACATAAATCAGTCGCAAGCTATCGATACATGTTATTGTGATGGACATTTGCACAGTATTGAGGGGTGGTGGTTTTCTGAACATAATAAGCAACATAATATTATATCCATACGAATAAATATGCGTGGCTGAGGCTCACTACTCTGAAATTACTAACCTGTCTAGAAGAAGTTTTGCGAACGCAGCGTCTGTTCTTAGACTAGTCTTATTCCAGCTGTTTCTTTTGTGACTTGTCAATGTCAGTTGTCTTGTGTCGTTCCACAAATCCATACTGGTTTTTCCCAAATAAACCGTCTGGCGAGAATATTGTCAATGTCTGCGTAATTTGGCCCTTTTTCACTGCGTCGGTGGCATATGTCCGGGGATGTCCAATCGCCGGCGTAAATGCCATAAAATAAGAACGTGTTGTATAAACACTTGCGAACACTACTATCAACAAAAACGGTTTGATCGAGGCATCAATCTTGAGGGTCAGAGGTCAGTCTCGCCCAAATTCGCGAACACGATACTATTATATGAAGTTTCCACTTCCAGGTGCATTTCCATGTTCAAGTAAGTGTTGCTAGTTTCGACTCGTTCGACTCGAAACAAAATTCGAAATAGTTCGCAGTTTGTTTATTAATTTCAACAAAACGAAGTAGCACAAGTGCACCAATGAACTAGGATATTATAGGGGATACTTGATAGCTTTGCTTTTTCGGGAAATTAGTCAGAAAAGCCAGGACGATAACAATCGAAATGATATTGCAGCTTTAATATTCGACTGCGAATACGTGATGATGCACTGCGGCCTGACCCAACGAACAGATGACGAGCTTAACTGGAATATGTACCGCCTAGTGGCCATCTTGGCATGGATAGGTCATCCGCGATTGCCAGGATACAGGGCATAGTGAGTATCGATTGTTGTATGCGTCAATGATCATGCGATTTATGTTGCCGCAAGGAACTTGTTTCCATATGCTAAGATTACATCACATTTAATATTAATTAAGAAGATTGCTACCCAGAGCAGAAATTCTAGATGATAAGAAATCCCTTATCGAGAGTCTCAACTTGTGCCTATGAAACGCGCCCATCTGATGAGTCGTTTTATTTGAAGCATAGTCACGCAACTAACATTTAAAACAATCTGAAGATACGCTCTTCCATTTAAATATATATATTCCTTTGTACCTTTTAGTAACTTCATTCTTTCTCTAGTTTTGTGAAATATTTGCGTAACCATTCAATATCCTAAAATGTATGCATAATCTCAACTAAACCTACTCTTCATTAGAGTTGTTAAACCATAATCTCTCTTGCGTGTGTGTGTGTGTGTGCGCGCGTGTGCGCGTGGGTACGTGTGTGCGTACGTACGTACGTACGTGCGCGCGCACGTATACGTGTGTGCCTATCGTATGTGTTTGATAAATGCGTGCGTGTGTGTGTGCGTTCATCTTATATATAAAACAATATTACACATATCACACACACATGAACGGGCTGGTCCCGGAGATATGGCGCTATAGAAATGCTAGTAATAATAATAATAATAATAAATTGTGCCAGCCTAGAAACGCCGACTCTGCGCTATAAGGGTGTAGCGTGCGTTCAAGATCCTGTGCTGACATATATGGAACAAATAATGGGCTAATATAGAGTGATTTAATAAATTCGCAGACCAGAGAAACGGATATAGCATATAAAAGTATACTATCATAATTTCTACATATATGATACGCAACACATGTATTATGCCATAGGCTTTGCCTTGAGTGGCACGCTTGCTATGTCGTTTTTTCGCATTATGTTAAGTGTAAAATAAGAAAAAAGAAATTATTTAATCCATATGTCGGATTATTATCTTCACACATACTTGCTATATCTTGTTATCCCATTGTAATTCGCCTCTTCCAGATCGTGGTACTCGCTGTTGCTGGGACGCATATCCCATCCAGCATTGCTCTCACTTGGCCATCTCTGATGGTAAGGTTACACCAGGCCTATGTTCGATTTACCTGTTACGTCAGTCGATTTGGACTATTCCAATATTACTTGAACGTGTTCTGTCTGTGTAGGTTTACGTCGTCAGTCATTTATAATACTTGCCAACCAACATGACATCTGATCAATATGGCAACCGACATGGCGTCACAGTAAACTAATTACAATAATCAAAGGATTAGTCTATATTGCGGCAATCTTCTTCGTATTGTTTTGTTGCACAATACACAATTATTGCAATTAAAGGTGGCATAGCCATAGATGTTAGTGATATCAGAAGTCGTTTGCCGATGTGTATGTGGCGATGGCACGTCACGAGCACCACCGCTATGAAACAACCAGCATTAACTACTTCTTTTTCAGCCTCATTCTGGAAGAACACGGTGAAATATCCCAGTGCCACAACGACTGTTACAACCAGTAATGTAATAATCAACCAGTAATGTATTAACAATGATCAGTATTGTAATAACGACCAGTATTGTAATAACGTCCAGTAATGTAATAACGACCAGTAATGTAATAAAAACGATAAAGATGATTATGACGACGATGATGGAAATTTTGATAATGATGTTAGCAGTGGTGATGAAGATGGCGATGATGTGGATGATAAATGATTATAACGATGACAACTAGGAAGATGAAGACAATTAAGGGGTCATCTTCACGATGACGATGATGATGATGATTCTGCTGATGATGATGATTTTAACGATGGCGACAATGATGATTATGATGACGGTGTTATTGATAATGATAATGATGATGTTAGTAAAGACGAGGAAAACATTTATTATGAGGATTACAAATGTTTCTGATGATACAGAGGAAGAAGATGAAGGCGCCATCTTGGTGATGAAGATGATGATTATGAATAAGATAATGGCTACGATTATGATGACGGTAATAATTACTGCGATGATCATGATGACATGTATGACATCCTTAACTTTATCCTGATCATCATCATCGTGTTACCCTTCTAAAGGCTAGCCATGCTAGCCAATTAAGGGGTCATATCAAACAAGTTAGGGGAAATAAAAAAATGCAATGTTAATGAGTGATACTATAAGATTATTATAAACTAAAAGATAATCTCAAAATAATAAAATACGGATCAACTGAAACAATGAAAGGGTCATCTCATAAAACATGAAGTTAAGGGTAATCTCAATCAACTAAAAGGTTAATCTAAACGATAACGATAACCTAAATATCTTAAAATATGACTGAGATTAAGGGATTATATTAAACACAATTAAAGAATAATTTTAAAAGGAGTCATTAAGAGGTACTTTATTAATGAACTAACTTATCATAATAACACATTGCGGGGTCATCAAAACCAGGTGGTCTTTTCGAAATAAAGTTAATTGAATTAAGGGGCTATGTCGTAAAAAAGAATGGGTCTTCTCAAAACGCTAAGAACGCCACAATGTGTTAGAAGTCATTAACAAATTAACAACCTGATTGTCTCAGCGAACAGACGGACCATCTCAACAAAATTAAAGGTTTTTCTTTAAAAAGTTAAGGAATCATACTAAAAAATGTAACTATTCATTACAAATAAACATCTTATCGTCACAATAAATTAAGGGATCATTCATTAAAATAATGCTGTTTTCTCAAACCATGTAAAGGATAATTAAAAAAGCAGGGATCAGAAAACAATTAATTGTCTAGCTGATCGTATAAAATAAAACAGGTGTCACGTCATGAAATTAAGCGATCACTTCATATAATTAAGGAAAATCGAAACTGGTATGGATTCATAGCAAAACACAAACTTAATGGGTCATCAAAACAAATTATTATGTCCAAAAATCTAACGGGTCATCTCAAATAAATTAAACGAATTTAATAAATTAAGGAACAATGTTGAAAAGTGTAAGGACAATTTAATAAGGTAACTAACCGATCACCTGAAAAAGTTAAGGGTAATAAAATTAAAGGGTTATCACAAAATAGAGATGTAGGGAGTCATTTCAAAATACAAGTTTAAGGGTCCATCAAAACATTAAGGGTCATCTAAAATTGTAAGAGGGTCCTCTAAAATCACTCTCATATTTATTCGTTTTGAGGTGGTCACTTTTTATTTTAAAGATACCCTTTAGTTTTGGGGATTACGTCATTATGTCGGAAATTGTAACTGTGCCCCTACAATTTTACATGCTAAGTTATTCGCTTAATTGTGTAGACATCCCCGTTAACTGGCAACTGGAATCCATTAATATTTACTACACATAATCGGTACGTGTGTGGGCTGTAGAATCAGACAAAATGTCTAAACTATATTTCTTGCATACGTGGTGCGGTAAAGATACTGATGAAAAGACTGCATGCTAAAGTCATAAAGAACAGTTCGTACCACCCACAAAGCCAAGTCAAAATCGCTGTTGGAAATGTTTCGCCGCTGCGCCGCTGTAACGTCAGCTTCTGCGATCTCTCGGCTGTGAACTCGTGACATACGGGGGATAGAGCTATTGAAGAAAAAAAAATTGTTACGTCCCGCCGCTGCTGTCAATTTACCTTATCCAGCTTCTCTCTGCTGAAATGGGAGAGGTTATACTTTTTAAGCAAAACACTTGTAAGGATGCAATTTTGTGACACAAAGAACATGTTTTTTTTCTCAGCCTAGTAATAGATATATCATTTGTAAATACACCATTTGCTGGACAAAATAAAAACACTATGAGGCGGGATTGTGCCATTCCCAGCCATTATTTTTATACCAAAATACAAAATATATAATATTAAAATATATGTGTGTTTAACCAAGTAATGCGTATTTAAATTATAATTTGTTTTTGCTAATTTCTTGTCACAAATTGAAACGCCGTGGGATTTGGGTGGAAGGTGTAATCCCTTTTCCACTCATGTTTTGTTGACAAAACACATAGAAAGATGCATTTTGTGAAACTTAGATTATGATTTGCAGCTTCGGACTATTGACCGAGAAAACCCGGGTTCCAATCCTGTGCTGCGTTGACGAATCTTGGGCAAGTTTTTCCACTCTACGTTGCTACAGTTCACTCAGCTGTTTGAATGTGTACCTGGCTATAGACAGTGGTTGATATCCGTGTACAAATATACTTCGCGCATTAATTGCAACGTGGCTGGATGCTTCCCAGAGACGTCGAGATGGTGTTCGATTGAACAGGTCTGCCAGGGAGTAACGTGTAAAGCGCTTTTAGCAGTCTGGATACTGCGTTAAATAAGAACTTGCCTTTACATTGCTTTCTTCTGGATCTGCAAAAGTGTAGGGCCTACGACTCACAGGTGACTTCAGGCCAGCTCTTCGTTGGCAATTGGAATTGCTATGTCTCGTCTCTACCGCGTCTCGACGTTAAGCCCCGCACACCAAGTATTGATACGAGACGCGGTGGAGAACAGGTCAGGGCGAGGTCAAGACGCGTCGAGACGCAACCAAAATATCAAGCATTATATATCCTCGAGATTCGCTCAAGACTCGCTCGAGACGCGCTCAAGACACCCGGAGACAGTCTCGAGGACCCCGCACACAACTGTCACGCGGCCGCGACGCGGTCGAGACGGTTGCGTCACGACCGCATCTCGAGCGAGTCTCCTTTGTGTGCGGGGTACTTTATGAGTTATAAAAAACATTTTGTTTGCACTTTTCGGGCAATATCGAGATGTCTAAGAACAGTTATGTCTTAACAGAACATGGAAAAAATAATAACGTTACAGTAATTGTACGTTTAGGAACTAGTATACATCGTGCATGACACAGCAAGACACCAACAGACTCTCCAGCTTCCACAACACCTGCCTAAGGAAGATAATGAAAGTATACTGGCCCGAGACCATTTCCAACACAAGACTCCACCAAACAACAAAACAACAACAGATCTGCCTCACCCTGAAAAAGAGGAGGTGGACATGGCTCGGCCATGTCTACAGGATGAGCAGCTACATTCCAGCAAAGACAGCATTGACCTGGATGCCAGAAGGAAATAGGAAAAGAGGCAGACCAAAAACAACTTGGCGACGAACAATTGAAGAAGAACTAAAGAATGCTGAGCTGACCTGGGGCACAGCAGCAAGGAAAGCCCAAGAAAGAGAGGTCTGGCGAGATCTTGTGCGAGCCATATGTGCCACACGGCACGAAGAGGATAAGTAAAGTAAGTATACACCGTGCTGATGGACAGTGTATCACGCGTGACATTAAAGCAAACTTAACACACTGCGTTTAATGATCAATTTCTCACGGCTTCAAACACATAGTTGAAATTGTATTACGGTTACGATGACGAGATCATCCTACAGGTTATACGTTAAGTGACACGATACGTTCGGATCTTGGAACTTAGTGGAACCAAAGCAATTAGATACCAAGCATAGTCACTGTACGCAGTAACATCGATTTTATGTGCGTGGCGCCGTCTGGCGTCGATGAGCTAACCGCGTTGTGGCGCCCATGCAAACAGATAGGAAAACGGTTAATACGTTACGTATTTGAGGCAATTGTTACCACGTTTCATTATCCCAATGAATCAGGGAGGTGAAGTGATGTGCCAATGTCAGATTAATGGAGTTTAATAGCAACAACGATTAATGGAATTGTCAACAACGCCGAAAAAATGACAGGCGCCGGGACACTGCCAATGAATCAAATCAAATGGCTGTTGACAGTGTTGTTGACACTGTCAGTCGATGTTGTATGTACGCGTATTTAAATAACATTGGCAATTCCACTGTGTATATGTATATATTGATTTATATTATTGATATAACTTTCGCTAATACACCACCTATTTTCTTTTCATGTTATATTTGTAGTAAACAAAGTAGGCACTTCAACAAAAAAATATCATGCTAGAACATTGGGAATGGGCTTAAATTAAAGGTAATAGCTTAAGGCAAGCCTGCGCTTTGAGAGAATAATCAAAGAAGCTCCGAACAATTTGTAAAACACATACGATCGAAAACGAAGTGGAACATGGGTAAAATTGTTAGCTGTTGTCATTGAAGAAACCTATTTTTCGTGTGCGATAACCGAAAATCATGTTCCCTTTTATTTTATATTTCGTGTAGCTAACGAAATGTCAATTTTCTGTGTTGCAGATTGGATTTATTGGCGTTCGCGGCGGCGAATTTTCTGGCGACATCGCCATCGATAACATAATAGTGAAAGCAAATGCTTGTTAGGGTACAACATTCTGCTGGACTATGTTTGGCTTTCGATATACATTGTTCAGAGTAATAAAACCTGTTTTATGTGTTACACATGGCAAGATCATCACATGGAAGTTAAACACATTCCAATTGTTGAGATAGATAGAAGATAATGATGCCTGCGATAAAATGTAAACAATGAACCACGCACGACACACTAGGGCATGCACTACGTAGTATTAGGGCATGAGACATGCTTTACAGTACCTGAGTTGAAGTAGGTAGCGGCAGAAGTCTATGCAAACTGGGCACCTACACATTTCTAAGTATTTTTAATTGTAATACCTCTTTGTCCGCGTAGCCCCATATTGATTGTCGCTGCGTATTTAAAATATGCACAGACACTGCTGCTTGAACATTTTTGATAACTAGGTTTTACTCACAACTATAATGTGTAATGGTATTTGTCACATACTTTGAAACCTTTCGAAGATTTATAAAACATGTACGACTATCAAAGGCAATAAAACTGAAATGGAAAGTTACAAATAATTGAGCTAAATGCGTTTTTCTGGCACAGCTCCAATATGTCGACTGATTCAAACAGCCAATGAATGTGTTATGCAACACAGTTTTAATTAGTTAGACGGTAGCTTCAGTGACCGGACTACAGTTCTAAGGTCAGGTTAGTCCAACCTACATAACAAGTTGTTATGGAACATGCCAGGTGTTGCGGCTAAGAATAGACTGGGCTGGCCAGGAGTTGACATTTGGAGTTCTGCGTTGGCAGTGGATAGAGATAGTTTGGAACGCAGCGCGGACGGTGGGCGTTGTAGCGTGTGGCTGGCAGAACAACATTGGGTCGTGTAGCCAGATAGTATATTTTGAATGGAGCGGCCCACACAAGTCACTTGTTGCGTTGCGGCTATGATAATAACGAAGCTGATATTTCGTTAGAAATGCAACAAAACGCCAATGCTATGATATCATATATTTCATCCCATCCACGTTATAGAGTGCTTGTGATCTGAACATGAAATGTTCACCTTTCCCCAGGTGTACGGTTTACCACGTTCATCCACACTACCTCTATTTTGGGGAGTACGTTTGCAATGTCCACAAATGTGAAGCAATACTTCCGGGTGGCTGGTCGGTCGGTCGGTCTTCACACAGCATCACTAGATAATAATGGACACCGTAGCGCCACCTATCGAATGGAACACATATTAATGCATGCGGATGCTACTGTGGACAACAGAGCCGGACAGCGTGGTGAGAAATGTATTGACAACCATGACATATCGATCAGTTGAATTAGTCTCGTTTAACCGACACTCGCCCGGAACTGTTATTATTATTAGTGTCGTATAACCAACTCTCGCACGGACGCGTGACTTCTCCGAGAAATGGGGTCTGGTAACAATAGGCATAATAACTGTTACTTGTCAACCACAAATAACAGCACACTTTGAGGTGGGGGTCTATTTTGAGGTGGAGGTGGGGTCTTCGGGTAAGCGCTACCTAATGATTTTTGAAATGTTGGTTTATCGATCTGTCGATGTTAGCCTGACTGAGCACTATTTGATTAGCCAATGTTTGGGTAGATTTCAACAGAATTCCAAAGATAAATCAGGAATATAATAGTGTTGCCTTTAGTACTTTTAACAATTAATGATTTACGTGTAAACAACGAATCAATAAAAAATATGCACTGCATATAATAATTATTATAGAGGTGTCAAAACGAACATAATCTTGGAGAGGTGTACATGTCAACGCTACATAGAGTGACAAGGTGGTGAGGTCTTGAAAATGCCCATAAATAGCGTGAAGTACTTCATTGATAGCTCCATCCCGTCAGATGGTACCAATTAATTTCGGCGAAATAGCCTGTATTGATGTATACAAGTAATGTTACATATACCTGCCAACTCTCTCGGAATTTCTGGGAGCCTACTGGGTTTTGGGTGTATCTCCCGGTCTCTCGGAATACAGGCACATCTCTGAAAATCTCCAACAGTACTCGCCCCCCCCCCCAGCGAAGTTCAAGCGGAAGTTCCAGCGAAAAATCTCCAACACCCCTCGCCCTTCCTGCGAAAAATCTTCAACAGCATCCCCCGTCGACAGCGCGACGAGAGAGAGTGCGAGAATGGAAGAGTGCTGAACCGATGATGAATCTCCCGGATTTAAAAAACAGTTGGCAAGTATACCGTTACAGAATCAGTCGTTTGGATAATACAAATACGTTTCTATTTGTTTTACAGAAAAACAGTGTACGAAAGTGAACTATTAATTGATTGATTCAGGGTAACCAATAATTTTTCGCTAATACAATTGTTCCCTGGCGATCATTATTAACAATACAGTGGCGCCACCTTGTGGATAATCGAGAGTTCCAGTTCCATCCGGTGAGTGTTGGCTGTGGTTTTGGAAGCTATTGAGGATCGCTAAAGTCTCAGGCAAAGTGTTGTCTGGTGGGTGCGTGTTTGAACAAATACGGACCACTACACTGTTTAAACTTTGTGAACTTGTGAGACAATTCATAGCATGTAAATACAATATTTGAAGTGCTGCTGATTCGAGTAGACTCCAGGATTGATGAGGAGATTAGCAATAATTTGATCGAAACCTCACAATGTTGGTTATAAATTTCAATTAATTTATTTTATTATAAAATACATATAATATAAAATGTTTAAATACATTATTACACGGGGAAGAATTTGTTTAATAATTGTTTAAATGGACTACATTTTTAATTTGTTCAATACAATTCTACGTCACGATTACGTGAATGAAATGCGCCTCGAAGCAACTTCGATTGATCGCGAACTATGGACGATTACTATGCTTAATTATTATTATGTACCGTAATAACATTGCATCCACAGACTGCGATTACTATCCGACACTCCGGATTGACGATGGGATTGGCAATAATTTGATTGAAATCTATGGTGTTTCACATTCAACACAAGTTTCAATAAACCCACACCTTCAAGATGTGTTTCACAACAGTAATGCGCTGGAGCTTACACACCAAAAGCAACCATTGCTATCAGTATTACAGGATTGTGATCTTAAAGGTCTTGCCATCTGGAGAATTGATCACCACTAAGATAGCACAGGTAAGAGAAAGGCCTTTTTATAAAGCTTAGCAAATCACAAACACATGAGAAAATAAATATAAGTGCTATCTCCCTTCCTGTTTACTATCTTCACAAATGACTGTGTCTCCGTGGACCAATCGGTCCTTGTGATCAAGTTTTCCGATGACACCACTGTGGAGGACTGCATTGAGAACGCGAATGAGACGCCATACAGGGAGGAAGTTCACAGAATGGTTGGCTGATGTGCGGATAACAATCTCGAATTGATTAAAGAAATGATTGTTGATTTTCGTAAAAAGAAGACTCCCAACCACCCTCTTTCGATAAATGGCGTGGAGGTCGAGCAGGTTGAATCTGTTAAATTCCTTGGAACAACAATTTAAAACGATCTCAGCTGGTGCACAAACACACTGTGCATTACAAAAAAAGGCACAACAACGCCTGTTCTTCCCGAGGCAGCTCAGGAGATTCAGCATTGCTCAGGAGATTATGATACGATTCACTTTCTCGATTGTAGTGTGGTTTGGCCGCGCCAGTCAGGAGGAGAAACAACGGCTAGAAGTTATCGAGAAGGGCGCATCTAGAATCATTGGGCGTGAGTTGCCATCCATTGAATCTATTTACCATGCTCGCTGTGCGCGAAAATCCAAGAGCATTGTACGGGATACTACCCACCCAGCCAACCATCTCTTTGAACTTCTTCCCTCTGGCAAGCGCTATAGAAGTATTAAGACAAGGACCACTATATTTATAAATAGTTTTTATCCGCAGGCTGTGAGTCACTTGAACCGCGAGATGCCATGATACTGTTTTCAGTCGGTTTAGATTATATGTCGCCATGCTAAATTATTTATTTATTATTTGTTTAGTTATTTATTTATTTTTATTATGTATTTATTTATTTGTTATTTATTAACTTGACTACATGTATGTACATACTTTTTAACTCAGCTTAGTTTTTATATCGTCAGCTAATTTATTTATACATTTATTTATTATTTATTTAACTACATGTATACTTTTTAACTGTTTAGGTAACGTTCAGACGGTATTAATATTATGTTATCAAGTTCACTTTATGTCAATAGAAGTACGACTGTCTTAAAATATGTTGGCAGTTGGCCTTGGTTTAAATTTATGCTAGTTTTAGCACAGTTTCATAATGTTTCTGATTGTATATTTTTGCGTGTGCATGATGGGAGGCAGGGGAGACAAGCGTGCTTGCATGTTGACGCCACAACGCCAAGAATTCCTCGTACATTTGAAATGCTACTTGGCAATAAACAGTCTGAATCTTAATCTGAATAATCTGTAACTATAGTTTGTCTTTTAATATATTGCCATTTGGCAGATCAGAGGTCAATGGTCCAAGGATGCGAGTGACCATAGAAAGAGGTGAGTGCACGTTGGCACCTGGAACGAAATGGACTTACCGTGCCTCAATAGATAGTATACAGGTGACTTACGTAGGTTATACTCCGAACAGCTCTGTCTGACGTAGGCGTTACGGTTCGGGAAGTAAGTCGAATTTACAACAATATTTGCTGGTATGGATGGCATTGAAGCCTTTGCTGTATTGATATGCTCCAGTCGGCGATTGATATGTTCGCAACAAAACCACTCCACGCTAACTGGTTCACCAGGATCTTTCCCCTGCCAGACGAATGTGTACATCTGTTCCCGCAGAGAGCCACTGGAAGAATGGACGCGGTGATAACAATATCGAGTCTGTTGTACTCCAAGTCGCTGATGGCTATCTTCTTTGAGTCGTTGATCTGGTGTGGTGTTGTCGATCCACGTGTCAAGCAGATGTTTAAGCTCCAGACATTCATTAACGCAGGCGAATCGTAGCGGACACAAGCCTGGGTGAAGTGTATGGAGTTTATGCGTTGCATAGTCGTTGGAGTCTCATCTATGGTGCACTGGTGTAGGCCAAATGAATACAGAGCAGAACATAGTGCACCTGCATCAGCTGGTGCTTACCCAGGCTGACAAGTGTGATCGGCCCTGTATTGTTTGCCCACAAATGGGGATTGGGATATTGACTTGACGGGAAGTATCCACTCGCTGTGGGCCATGCACTCGATACGTATGTGGGCTCCCAACAGCTCCGAGTTCTATAGCACACTTGTTTGGGGCCGCAGGTGACCAGTATTCGCACTGTAACTCGAGGTTATGCTACAGCTTTGTCTAGTGAAATTGTTCCAACACGAGAGACTGACGGAATCAGCACCCTTTCTACTCGGAAGAGTTACTTGGCGCCGGTAGTAGAGCGGGAGTACGAAGCAAAGATACACACTGTACAGTACATCACATCACTAGGCGCATCACACAGAAGTGTGAACACAATCACACCAGCATGTCCACTCGCTCGTACACATGCACACACACACACACACACACACACACACACACACACCACACACACACGAACACACACACATATACACACACACAGACATGCACACACACTCACTCAACACACAGACACACGAACACACACATACATACACACACACCAACGCACATATACTCATACGTACATACACACACACAAACACACAAACATACATACACACACATACACACAAACACGAACATGAACACGCACTCACGAGCACACACACACATACACACTCACAACACACACACACACACACACACACACACACACACACACACACACACACACACACACACACACACACACACACACACACACACACGCGCGCAATTTATATAAACTAAACACAATATCTATACAGTGCCAAAAAGACAGAAAACAAAAACAAATAGCAAGAAAACAATTGCTGTGGGACGGGAGACGCCTACTAAGATCACAATTGGTCGCTATCATAGGAGCCACGCAAAAACAAAAAATTTAAATTCTTTATGCTTCTAATCGTAAGTTTTATAAAAAAATGATATGTGAAAAACCTTTGTTATTGTCTTTCTCTTACATTCTCTGTGTGATGATTGTTTCGTTGACGTGTCTTGTGTGTCGTGTAAGCATGTGTGCAAGTACACACATTGAAGCAAGTGTATTGTTCTTTTATGGAATGTGTTGCACACATTCATGATATGATATAGTTAACTTAGTTGACATTTGTAGCAATTTAATATATAGTGCACGTGACGTTATATTGTGACGTTATATGTTGCATACAGTGTTTGGCATAACTTGAGAATCCTCTCACACTATGGGTCACTATCTTGTTTATGACTAAATCAGGGATATTATTAATAACATGTGGTAAATTATATTTAAGACACTTGTTTTGCAAATTTATGTTTAATTTTGGATGTATGTATTTCAGTTGCTCTGCGAGTATTATAATCATGTATTCCAGCATTTGGGGTTATCTGCCAATTTCATAAGTAGACAGGTACATTTTTATGTCTATATTTGTAATAAAAATTTAGTCCTTGTAATTTTAGTATGTCTTCTACTACCACACCCAACCGGGGTAGCCTTGCGAAATGTAACGTTTACTACTAAAACCGACATTGTCTGGTCCCCAGTTTGTTTAACATAACGCTCTTAATACTAGAGAAATATAGTCTGAATTTATGTTGGAAACAATGTTCACATTTTGAATGCTGCATTCAGAAAACGTTCAGATTATATACCAAACACTAAAATAGAAATCACCTCTGTTGGTAGTAAAGCGCAAGAAGGCGGGATTAATCGCAAGTTCTTTGAAAGACTCACTTAACTGCTTTTACTTGACCTACACATATCAAAGCTATAAGTGCCGGAAGCGGCTGTTTGCATACCGTATGTTTTGTTTACAATTTTACATTTAAACACACTATTCACCACAGCTCCGTAGCCAAAGAAAGCCAACATCGTAAAATAGAAGTGCGAATAAAAGAGGAAAGGCCAAGGAGGGTGTGGCTCACAACATCAAAGAATGGACAGAGTTGCTGTTGAAAGATCTCCTCAAAGAAACACGAGAAGGAGATTAATGTTGGCAAATAGTCTACGAAATATCCGCACGTGCCCACCAACGATCGTCACCAAATATTGATTGATTGAGTGAGTGAGTGAGTGAGTGAGTGAGTGAGTGAGTGAGTGAGTGAGTGAGATAGAGAGAGAGAGTGAGTGAGTGAGTGAGTGAGTGAGTGAGTGAGTGAGTGAGTGAGTGAGTGAGTGAGTGAGTGAGTGAGTGAGTGAGTGAGTGAGTGAGTGAGTGAGTGAGTGAGTGAGTGAGTGAGTGAGTGAGTGAGTGAGTGAGTGAGTGAGTGAGTGAGTGAGTGAGATAGAGAGAGAGTGAGTGAGTGAGTGAGTGAGTGAGTGAGTTAATGACTGACTGATTGATGGACTGACTGATTGATGGACTATGTGAGGGGTGGCATCGACACCACTCGGTAGCTTATTCTGCTTTCTTGCTAATAATCCCCAGCTTCCTCTGTCGACTATTGCAATAGTCTTCTTTCTTGGTCGTACGCATCTGCCTTCTTCAGATCTCGTTTTACATTTTCTATCCATCTCAGCCTTGATTTTCTCCTTCGTATTCTTCTACCATCCTCTTATGTCTTCAATGTTCTTTTTGTCAATCTTTCCTCGCTCATTCTTCACAATATGTAAATATGTGCTATTAATTATCAGTGGCCGATATGTCCGAATGGAGTGGCACGCATAATCAGCTATATGAATGCGCTGCCTTTGAGGGCAGGGTGGATGTATCTCCTCACATGACTGATCTCGTTGCTTCGGATCATGGTGCAAACACGTCAGACACGCAGACACGCATGCACGCAGACACACAGACACACAGACACACAGACACACAGACACACAGTCACACATACAGAGAGGCAGACATACATACAGACGGACATACAGACATACAGATAGCCAGACAGACAGGCAGACATACACTCAGACAGCCAGACAGCCAGACAGTCAGACAGACAGGCAGGCAGGCAGGCAGGCAGGTAAGCAGGCAAGTATTTTGCCGGTTTGTGGTTGGGTACATTTTCTGTGTTCCGATTATAACAACAAAACGTTTGTGTACAAAACGGGTTTAGAAATGAATGCAAATAATTACAGGGGAGTACCCATTCCAGAGCACATGATTTTGTAGATATCCATTGGCATGGACTAAGTCTTGTCTTTTTCTGGAAACTATATTTTCCCCGGGTGCAAAATATAATAATCTATATATTAATATGCTAAATGTTGATCATTGTACGTAACGTGCCCAAGTCCATTTGCATCATTTGACCAACGGTATGCCTCTGATCTACCAATGGGCTGCTGTCTTTTGAAAAAAAATTATTACGTGTTCTAGATATGCTATGTTTTCTGTAGGGCCGTTCTCCAACCTGAGAAAATTGAGTGGAATCCATTTGCCAGATATCCCCAATGAAAACGAAAGGCGACTTGGTGCATGAGTGGTTGTATGCTAGAAATAATAATAACGACAACGATAACAATAAGTGTAGTTGAACAGTTAGTCCTAAGACTAATTTTACTCTGCGAGGATGGAATGTGGCGACACCAGAGTCTGATCTAATGTTCAGTCTATCCCCGCAGTATGTTCAGGAAAATATCGGAAGATGTCATCGCGTGACGACACTCGAGCTTCGAAAATACAACTCTCGATGATTAAGAGTACACGCCGAGTCACAATACAGGCACAGTCCAACAATGACACAACCGACCAGAAACCGCAAAAGGTCTGATTCGATAAGTTATTCCTTCTGAGGATAGTAACAGTTAACCAATTACACAGATCCCCGGCTATTCTCCATTAGACGACAATAGCGCGGCGCTTTTTCCGCAGTATCAATTCTTGTCGAATTGCATTATATACTGTTTTTTTGTCTTATACAAATAACTGTTCGGTATCACGAATATACCTGTTTTTAATTGTATTGCCAAACAACACAACTTAGTATTCTAATGAATGGCATAGTGTCATTATCCTGTTAGTTTACTCAGAATGTGAAGTTTGTGCATTTGACATGCAAATGCATACATGTGTTGAAATGAAGGCATGCCTTTGTTGTGTGGATGACATTCGTCCGTTGAGGTCGTCCGTTGAAATGGGAATAAGAATAACGGACAGTCTTACCATGTACTTCCGCAAACGTTGCGGAGTTGACTGGGAAAAGTTGAGGAGTTGACCGTTGCGGAGTTGACATTTTATCGTCTTAGTCGTTACAACGCCGATACTCAAATCATCACAACTTTATGCGTATCTAGTAACTAACACGTCCAAATACAAAGTAGCAAAACTCTTCCTTGATTCATTACTAACAAAATGCGTTGCGGGAAGACCTTCTAAAACAGACTCGAAGGGTACCGTTTATTTGATGCATTTTGCAGGCAGAAAGAACAAACACTCTCGAACTCATTTATTGTAATTGTTACATCGGACAACTGATGTGAATAGCGGCGTCTAGAGGCGAAGCACTTCACGTGGTCTGTTCCACTCTAACAGCAAATCGTCTCCAAACAACCTACTTATGCACCATTTACGAATTTAAATACATGCAATTCTCCCACTCACTCTCCCTTCTATATATGTTGTCTCACATCCCTCACTAAATCCCTCCTTCCATCCATCCCTCCCACCCTTCCTCTCTCCCTCCCTCTCTCTCCCCCTCTCTCTCCCGCTCTCTCTCCCTCTCTCTCTCTCTCTCTCTCTCTCTCTCTCTCTCTCTCTCTCTCTCTCTCTCTCTCTCTCCACCTTTCTCTCCCTCTCTCTCCCTCTCTCTCTCCTCCCTCTCCCTCTCTCTCTCACTCTCTCTCTCCCTCTCTATCCCCCCTCTTTCTCTCCCTCTCTCTTCCTCTCTCTTTCCCTCTCTCTCTTCCTCCCTCTCTCTCTCTCTCTCTCTCCCCCTCTCTCTCTCCCTCTCTATATCTCTCTCTCTCCCTCTCTCTCTCCCTCTCTCGCTCTCTCTCCCTCCCTCTCTCTCTCCCTCCCTCCCTTTCTCCCTCCTTCTCTCTCTCCCTCCCTCTCTCCCTCTCTCCCCCCCCCTCTCTCTCTCTCTCTCTCTCTCTCTCTCTCTCTCTCAATCTCTCTCCCTCTCTCTCCATACGCATAATTCTACATATCATTATGTATCTACTACATATACTACCAATTCGAATTTTAATCTAAAACGTATTATCAATTATCCATTTTCCGTCACTCGCCTAGCAAGCCTCCAGTCTCGCAGACGACGTCTTTTCCTGCCGTAGGCGGTGAGTTATGACAACGAAGCGATGCGTGTCTCTGCAGACATCTCTAGCTGGAGGAAGTCGGTCGACGACATGCCCGTGGACAGTGCAACCTCCCTCCACGCATCTCACTTGGCCAGCGCACGTGCGACGATAACGTCGTCGTCGTCGATGACGGTGGGACGGAGAAACTGGTAAGACCGTCCGTTATTCTTATTCCCATTTCAACGGACGACCTCAACGGACGAATGTCATCCACACAACAAAGGCATGCCTTAATTTCAACACATTTATTTAAGTCGTCGATAATTTTGTGTATAAAACAGGATCCGTTTGACATGACTTTCATAAAAAATTCATTTTCCAAAACATTGCATTAATAAAATCAGTTATTGGACACCTTTCATTATTCACATTTCGCACCCATACCAACTTCATGCTCCAAACATGCGAACTTAACGAATATTTGCTCGGACATTCATGCATACATGCGTACATGTATAAATGCATACATGCATAAATGCATACATGCATATATACATACATACGTACATGCATATATAATAATAATAATAATAATAAGATAACTTCTATTGCGCCTAAATCCTTGGAAACCAAGCTCAGAGGCGCAACATACATACATACATTATCACAAAATTGAGTGTAAGTATTAATAAATTGGCGGTACCCGATTTGACGTGGCAAGTTATAGGTTCAGGTACACTAGGATTTGGAGTGAACGAAAAACAAAATGTAACACCAGGCATATAGTACGAGAAACCAACTGGCGTTCCCGTTTAATATAACAACATAAACATATTCGGTTCGGTGATAATTGGCCAACCGTTACTATACTATATCATTATAACACCATACATTGAGCTCGACAAGGACGCATCCAAATACGGATTTACAATTCAACAGCTGATCACTTACATGAACACGGGTGTACACCGCTGTAAAGTCAGCTAGCTGTAACCAATGTCTCGTGATGTGCGAATGTCAGCGTTCGGCCCCGTTCGGCGAAATGTCAGGACGAAAGTCGCATGGCGATCGGCGATCGGCGAACGATTTCACGTAGTCGAAAGCAGGCGATTCGGGCGATAAAGTAGACGGTAGATTTGCCTTGTCGATCCCATGCGAAACACCAGACAACAACACAGAAACGATGTCACGACGTCGACGATGTCGAGAGGGTCTGTCACGGAGACCACATCAGATGAGCTATAGCCCGGCGGAATGGCTATGCCTCGTTGACAGTCGCTGGCAGACGAGACGGCTGTGGCTTCGCATTCGAAGAGCACGTCAAACGGAATCGCAGACGATTATCGCTCAGTCTTCTTCAAAACGTGAGAAATGCAGCGATTCACATCATATCAGTACACTTCAAATCTTAGAAGTATTTACCTCATGCGTTGGGCACATTCCGGCCCAATTCCTGGAGACGAGAGTTTTCTGTGCAACACTTTCTTCTGCTCAATGTTCGCTCAGTCCATTCAACTCGCTGAGTTAAAAATATATTTTGCTAGCTAAACTCATTTAATCTTTAACTTACCCTGTATCGAGCCGGATACCATAATGTTCATCATACATTCCAACTCTCAGGAATTAATCCATAATTTTAATAAAACACGTACTCTATTCATAAGCTGGGTGTGACCCCGGTGTTTTTCACACCTACATTTCTGTAAACAACTATTGTAATAGTCCACTAGAAATCAGCACATTTGTTACCAAACCCGGACATTTTGGTTAAAAAGCCAATTTTTGTTTTAGGATGACCAGTAGTGTTTCCTGAACTTCCAGAAAAAAACAACCAAAATCAACCCTGGGGAACTTCGATTTTTTTCATGAACCATATAGGTACCCCGACAGTCATTTTTTGTAACATTTTCTTTTTATTGGCTGTCCATACATAAATGCAAATGAGTTTTGGCGCACTGACTTCCATTTGCCAGCAAGTTATCGGTTAGGATACTTAATTGTGGTGATTTATATTTTATGTATCCATTAACTCGCTAATATAAGAAATCAAGTGTTTGCCACATGATTAGATCTTACATTTGTGTATCGAAAGCCAATGTTTTAAAATTCAAACACGAGCAATAATATCACATATATAGTAATTTAACCAAAATCCGTAGTACTTAATAGAACAAACCGTTTTCATAAACCCCCACAAGACATTTACGCAGTGTATCTATATTTTAAATAAATAATAGCTATTGTATTAATTGCTTGCTTACACATTGTTAGAAAAGTTATAATAAATTCATGTACTGATTGTTCTGGATTATTATGCATTTATATGCTAGAGTGATTTGAAAATGTGTGGTATGGAAAGCCAAACATGACACTGGGATATATTCATTGGTGGTGGTGTCAAAACTACGAGTTGATGGGTTGGCTGAATAATTCAAAAATGCAGGTGATCATTATGTCCATCAAAAATGTGGAAAGACTTACACTGCCTAAAAAAATGTGACTAAATCATCTCGGGCAACAAACCAGGTTGTTGCATCTGAATGTATGCCAACTCGTACGAACTCGAGAGGTTACGATTATCAAACTCACTGTCGCATCAAACAGGACAACATTGATCTGGCCAAATTCCTGACCTTTCTGCGAAGTTACAACCCATTTTCTACCGACAATGATGAGCACCTGCAAAATCTTACTACTAGGGTCATAGCTGATGAGAGAGTCAATGTAGACCAAGCTGTGGATATTGGAATGAAAATCCACCAGAAAATCACAGATCAGAAGTACGGAGACATCGTTCTCAGGAAGTCAGACCGAGTGAAAACCTTTGCAGATATGAGGAAAACTATCAAGCTGAAAGATGGAAAAGAAGTGCGCATGTCGTCGACGGAGCTGTACCAGAGACTATTGGCAAAGGCATATACTTCTGGACTACCAGATCGCAGTGTCTTCTCACATGAGCTAACAGCCGTAGCCCCAGCTTTATTCCACGACAACGGCACAATGCGAAGGCCAGTGAAGTATAAATTAGTTTCGTACATCGCTACCCTCGATCCCCATGTTGTCTGCAATGATGGAATTGACGACAAAGCCACTGTTGTGGATGGATGTGCCGTTCTGAATCAGATACCTTGGCCATAGACAGGTACCTTTCATGAAGTGTGTTCATCTTATGTTATGTATTTCTCCACTTGGCAGCACACGATAGGACCTGGTTCGTAGTGTTCGACAGCTATGAAGTGCTCACCACCAAGGAACCCGAACAGAAGCGACGTAAATTGGGCAAGATCCTTTCCACTGGTGTGTTGGTTGGACGTAACACACCAGTGCCTTCAGACAAAAGTAGTTTTCTTTCAAACAAGCACAACAAACAGCAACTCAGTAATCTCCTCTCTACTTACCTGCTGAAAGAAGGTATCGAGGTGCGTCACGCTGGCGAGGAAGGATATGCGGATACCACAATTGCGAAGTGTACCCTAGAAGTTGCAGAATCCCACGAGAACGTATGTATCCGTTGATGATACAGATCTGCTTGTAATCCTGCTTTACCATGCGCCTGAGAAGTCCACTATTTACATGCAAACCAAACGAAGACTAATCAGTATCCGCACTGGTCAACATGCTCTCGGAAAGGAGATGTGTAAGTGCTTGCCATTTGCACACGCTATGTCTGGCTGTGACACAACGTCAGCTATCTATGGTATTGGCAAAGTCAAACACATGAAAGTTCCAGGATCTTCAACAGAGCTGAGAACATCCGTTGCCATATTCGGCAGTAACACTGCATCGAACGCCGACATTGCAACAGCTGGGGAGCGGTATATGATTTCGCTTTACACCAAAAGCAACTGAAATGTAAGTTTCGACGACCTACGATACATTCACATAATTTCATCAAAGTATGTCGCCATTGAAATAATTCCACCGACAAGTCGAGCATTCTAATTCCATTCACTCAGAGTGCACCTACAGGTTTCTACTTGGGTTAATCTGAAGATGGTATTGGACAGAAAGAAACAATATGGCTTCCACTGTGACGCACACTCAGTAGTGCCCGTCAGCACAGACAAAAAACCAGCACCCGAACATCTTCTACAAGAGATCCGTTGCTCTTGCAAGCACCAACATAAATTGTGCGTGTGTTGCAACTGCTCAAAGATGCATCTTGCCTGTAGCGTCCACTGCAAATGTCAAGGACAGTGCGCAAACGGCCCAACTCTTGCACAGCTACCCGACAGTGACGACGATGACAATGCTGATGACGATGTTTAACAAATGATATATTAGAAGATTACAGGTAGAGCATTTATGATCTTTCCTAGTTATATTCAAGTTTGAATGCTATACCATTCACTGTTTGGGGTATAAGTGACATTCATGTGATTTTTGTTAAGATGTTAATTAAATTCCAGAACAACGTTGGGGCGGAGTGCTATATAAGAAATATATTACTAATTAATTGGTTAATTACTTACTTGATTAATTAAACTCCATCATTAATGTGTGGCTTAATAGACCAGTATGCATGTCATTACAAACGTATTGACCAATAAATGAAACAGTTAAACATATGATTAACAAACGCAAACAAAAAGTGTTACTTCGAAATTGGACCGAAACATCCAAAAACAAGGATTGGGGTAAAAACAAAGTTCCCCAGGGTTGATTTTGGTTTTTTTTTTTGGAAGTTCAGGAAGCCCTACTGGTCACCTTAAAACAAAAATTGGCTTTTTAACCAAAATGTCCAGGTCATCGTCAATTTCTACTGGACTATAAGTTCATAATATAATCTTCTTATAACCACAACACAAATAGTTTGCAAGGTCACCATATTACCAGTCACGTTAAATAATTTCTACTGATACAAAATTTTGTATACCTAACCGTAAGATTAGTGGTGAACGCTACAAATGAAATTAGTTAAATCTAACACGCCTTAATCGCCAGAGGGCGCCAGCACATACCTCACCGACAATACATAGCAGAGATGGCAGCACCATTCCTTGACAATACTTTGTAAACAAAACCACTGTTCTATAGCCTGATTAAATTCTAAACAAACCACTTCGTGACATTACCTTGGCCTTTGAGAATTTAATCTGCGCCAATCTGCGTCAACTATCTTCCTAATGTTCATATGTTTCCTCACACTTAATTAGCGTATTATACGCCCCACCTATTCTTTCGAGCGTGAGCACTTCTCAAATTAGAGATCAACAAATACAAAAATTACACTTAGTGAGACAAGGCAGTGTCAACCGACTAATAGGCCTTCCTTACATATGTAATACCAATCAAACAGGAATTATGCTCCGGAGGGGAGGGTCGTATACAAGAGTGCCTACCCTGCCGACAGATTAACCAATCTATGTCGTACCCTACTTTCGCAAACAAAACATTGTTAATGAAGTAGCGTTTCTAGTTAATCATTCAGCGCTATCTCCGTATGTTCGCTACAATACCCGCCTAGATATCCTTTACATACTGCCGGCTAAGAAAGTCTGCTCCTACATTCTCCTTTCCAGTAATAGCTTCTATCCGAAACCTGTAAGGTTGAAGTGTCAAGGCCCATCGAATTAACGTGGGATTTGATAATCCGGGCGTACAGAGGAAGGCTAACAGTTGATGATCCGTTTGAAGTCCAAACAACTGGCCTTACAAATTGTTTGAGAACTTCTCGAGAGCCCATACGATAGCGAGACACTCTCGCTCGATCACAGTGTACGCCATCTGGGCCGCAGACAACTTCTTGCTTGCATATGCTACCGGGAAATATTTTCCTTCATACTCCTGGAGCAATACAGATCCTACACTGGTATCGGATGCATCCGTACGAAGCACAAAGGGGCGATCAAAATCGGGGAGCTTCAGTATGGGGGCATTACACATCACAGCTTTCATTTCCGTGAAGGATCAAACTACTCGGGTGGGCTGATCTTTCTTTGTAAGATTTGTCAAAGGGGTAGCTACCGTCATAAAATTCGGAATGAACTTACGATAATACCCGGTTAACAAGAACATAACGAACTTGGGTGACTGTTCGAGGGACGGGAGCGTCCCGTATTCACTCCACCTTATCTTCCTGTGTCATGAGTTTCCCTTCCCCTATTTGGTGATGCATGAAATCTATCTTGGGGTACCCAAAACAACACTTTGAATGTTTAACCGTGACCCTCTGAGTCGAGTGAACACCTGGCATTTAGGTGTTCTGGCCAAGTCTGTGTGTGGACCACGTGTCATCCACATAGTTGTCTACCCCCTTTATGCCCAACAATAGTTTCCTCATCATGCGACTGTATGTCGCGCCTGCATTAACTAATCCAAAAGGCATACGCCGGAATTGAAATAGGCCAGAGAAGGTAGAAAATTCTGTTTTCTCCATATCGTTGGCGTTCATGATTATTTGGCAATAGCCTTTGGAACAATCCAGTCTGTGGTGAGAGAAGCAAATATTGCCTCGAGGTCAGGCATAGGTTCCGCATCGAAAGTAGTTGCACAGTTTAATTTGCGAAAATCAACTACAGGACGATTTGTCCCATCTTTCTTTCGAACTAGTAGACGGGGGGAACAATAGGGTGATGAGGAGGGTTCAAACACCCCAAGCTTAAGCATCGTATCCACTTCCTCAACTACATCGGGCACTTTAGCATACGGTATTGGGTACTGCTTTACCCGAATAGGTTTAGTGGTGTCTAGTTAAATGAAATGTTCGGCTAAACTAGTACACCCTGGCTTATCAGAGAATACCTCATCAAATTCCCCAATCAGTTGTCCTATCTGACCTACTTGCGACTTGCTAAGTCCTGGTGCTAGGGATCCATCCTTGCCACTCTCTACTTGTCCTTCTAGTAAAGGTTGCACCACCACTGAGGGTCCGTCCTCATGATTGAGGATGGCAGTAATTGCCGCGGCGTACTCAATCCTAGCTACATACTCCTTTAGCATGTTCACGTGGAATAGTCGCAGAGCCTTTCCTATTCCTAAGAGGTTCGATGTACCAATCCCAATCTCGGGGTCGCTCGGCACAAATCCTAACTAACATCTTATTGAGCATACCATTAAATCTCTCGACAAGACCGTTAGCCATAGGGTGATGCGGGGTGGAGTGCACTTGATGTATCGACATCAGACGGGCTACCTCTCTCATTACACCTGACACAAATTGCGGTCCGTTATCACTTAAGATCTCGCGAGGGAAATCTACCCGGGAGAATATCGATAATAGCGCCTCTGCTATAGCCTCGGTCGTGGTGGAAATTAGGGGGACTGCTTCTGGGTACCGGGTGGCACAGTCAACTAGAGTTAACACCCATCTATGGTGTTTATCCGTGGGTGAGATAAGGGGCCTATCAGGTCGATAGCTACTTTCTCGAAGGACACCCTCACTAACGGCATAAGTTCCACCGGGGCGACCTTTACTTTACCCTTATGGACCGTTCTCTGACAAATGTCACAAGATTGACAGTACCTGGTTATGTCACCGAAAATTCCTGACAAAAATAAATTTCTCAGGATACGGTCAGGGGTTTTCTTGACATCTAGGTGACCTGCCAATATAGCTTCGTGACCCAACCAGAATTTATTTGCTTGCGATATTCCGAGGGGACCACAAGCTGGTTCCACTCTTCCTGTCCTTCTCGCCGTTGAAAACGCCTGTATAGCTAATCCCCTTCCATGACGTAGTGACTCGATTGAGAGTCTTCATCCTGAGGACGCCTAACTTTAGCAAAACATGCCTTCAAAGTAGAGTCCTTCTGCTGTGCCAGTCGGAAAGCTTCCGCTAAAATGTTTATATTCTCTGCCTCGGGCAGGGGGGTCGATCCTTGTTTCGTTGTGCAGCCTGGTTACGAGTTACTACCACTCCTGCTACAAAATCTTCAGGATCTATCTGTTTAGTCTCCTGCACCTCAGCAACCTTACAGGGCTCGTCAACAGTCTTCCCTGGATCTACCTGGTCGGAACATGACTCCATTTCTCCATGGATATTGGCGTGAACTCCTGTCACAGTGCCAATGATCACGTCGCAAATAGGATTGTCGACACAGAGTACCTCGGTTTAACTGGTAAACACTGGTGACTCTATGGAGCACCAGGCTACGGGGAATGATATGGTTGAACGGTCTAGCATGACAAGGATCTTCTTATGTTTAGTTAATTGATCTGGTTTAACTAGATCTCTCTTAACTACAATCCCATTACATCCTGTGTCTCTTAGAACCTCAACTGGTTTCTCATCTTGGTGTCGGGATCGAACCGGCGTCGCCCGACTACAAAATAAATGCTAAGGAACCAACGCCTTTACCAAATGAGCTAGCAGGACCGACAGAAATTCACTGACTGCTTTAAGTTGTTACGATAAATTGTACAACTCCTCCTTCATACATCGATATTCTAGTGATATTATAAGATTATACACGTTACTTTCTGTAGCTGGATACGATATATGTTTGCTGTGTATGTACATTGGTGTACATTATCTTCGGTTGGTTGCATTCGATATAATTATTCTGCCCAAGCTTGGCGATACCTTGGCCCAAGCTTGGCGATACCTAGTCGACTTGTAGGCTCATTCGCATTCATTGTTTTGAATAAAATTGAATTCATGTGGAAACGTAAGATAACTGCTTGTTCCTCTATGATGACTAGTGTTTGTATTACATCGAAATATTGCACAATAACTCATTCTGACGCTCGTTTCGACCCCAACATTATCCATGTAAACATGCTCTGAATGCATAGAAAGGGTCGGCCTGCTGCGAGTGTGAGTCATATGTGACGTTAAGATACCATGTGATCACCTAGCTCATAAAAAAAAAAAATTCCGCGGAAATCGCTACACAGACGGGTTTAAAATCAATTTTTTGCTACAAATGTATTTTTCTGTATTTTTTTAATGTTCTCGAATGTTACATACAATGTTAAACTTTGTGAACACATGGAAAACGGATTTTAGCTAATGCCTTGCTTTTATTTCCTTTAAGTTTCGTGTAGCGCCATATGTGTATGGATGTGGCTAAATAAAATTGTTTGTGCCGTGTTACATACCGATAGGTTACGCTTAATACATCGATTTTCGTTTTCCGCGTTCGTGCATTTGCTATTCGGAAAGTTTATATTTACGACATTTGCCGAAGTAAATATGTTAGGATGTATTCGGATGCTTACGCAGCTGAGCATCCTTCTCGTTGCTTAAATATCATGAGCAAAGTTCACTTCTACGTTTTATTAGATTGCATTCACCACGGGTGCTAAATAGATCATTTCTGAGTGAGGGGGACAAGCGAAACGTGTAAATTCCGACATGCTAAAGCCGTCACACAATTTTAGCAAAATTATATATCACGCAAGTGAACAACTATAATCTAAACCTCTAGCGCACTGGCTGTTGCAATATTACTTCACCGAAGCTGATTTAAAAGTAGTAAAATATCGTTTTCGCATCCTTCTTCACTGATATCTGTGGTAGGTTTGGCGACTTGACAAGCATTACCATGCATGTCATCTTTCAAAATAACTGCTGCCACTGCGAATTACCTTGATTTTGTTATCAACGCCAATTCAAAATATCAGCCATTGCCACGACATGTTGCAACCCAATCTATATAATATTATGTGTACAAGATTTTGACCACGCTGCAATTATTGCGCGAAAGATAGAATCTACATTTGCACAATTTGACTACTTTCTCTAGTGTTATGTTAACCACGCCAATTTGTGTTCAGTGTAAATCCTTGAATGGCAGTGACGCTAGTCTATCTCGTGATGTATCTATGCTGCAGAGTTATTAACCCACTGGGCATGCTGGCCGACTTAAATCGTATAGTTTGTAAACGACATCCTGTATCGGCAATATGCAGGAAATGTGCTCGTTAGTCGCGCACAATAAATATTACTGCAACGTACTCTACTGTCAACCTAATGATGTATTCTGAGCAAGATTTTGCATATACGACGCACTTGTTTATGTCGGTGGTTAGGTTATTATACTAAACGCTACATACTACGACTGACGTAAATTATAGTAATTGATAACAACAGAGTTGGTTACTCGACCTACGTCACAAAAGTCATGCAACCTTGTTTCCTTTTATGGAAACGTTTAGCGTATTGGAGACCACAAAGAATTGGTACTTTCTTAGGTCTAATCCACATGCCATCTCGTACCTACAAACTCTTCGGCCCTCTTTTGTAAATTCAATAATACTTGTGTCATTACTGTCATAGCCATTAAGTACTCATGGGAGATTTGTTTGGTATTTCTTGATCTCTTTATGCATGTTGTTGGCAATTTAAGTGTTTCACGATATCCACATTAGCGTGTCTTTCACTGTCAGGTCGTTTACACCAGTCTAATCGGAACACGGTTCAAGAAACCCATAATCACAAGCCTTGATGTAAACAGTGCTCTAATCTCCTTCTTACGCGACTCATGCTTTACTATCTTGACAAGTGCATAACGCGCTCGCGCGCACTTCAACCAACCGCTGTGATCGGTGTAATTCCACCTTAGATTAATCAATTTAAGACTCACAATTTAGGCAGTCACAAATAAAAGTATTTTCCCAACATGTACATGACGATCGTCGATCAATCTTGTAGGCCTGAGTATTGACCATTAGGTTAAGTACTGCGTGCAATGTCGAGGTTGTCGATAATAGCAAGCCGTCGTTTATGTGCGGCATTCAAAGAACGCAGTCTCGTTTGACCGATCGTTTGGTTCACCACGCTTGGTCACGCGTGGTGTCGCGCGTGATTGGTTTTTCTCTTTCATACGCCAGTGTAAGCGTGGCGTTGGCAAAACTGGTGATAACGCAGTTCGCTTTATACAAATACGAACACAAACTGGTAAAGCTAATATATGACTATTGCGCTGTTTGACTGGTAGAGTCAATATTAACAATTGCTTATCGTTTGCGTTAGTATACCTCCATTATCTGACTTTTCGCAAAGCCAATGTAACCATATTGGCAATCCAATACGTGTCGTAGAAATAAACCGGTCCGATTTTTGACACGTCACCCTGGAGGCGGTGCTTTGGTGAACGATGCAAGTATAAGGCTTACAACGCTTGGACGCTCTCTGTGTAAGAAGTCAACCACATTTTGTACCGACCAATTACTCCGCTTTGTCAGTACCATTTAACTCTTTGTAATCACAGTGATAGGGTCCGATCATTGTGTTATTGTCTGCATTAGTACACATGGTATGTGATGAACCACAATGCTTTTCAGTGACATTAAACGCTGGTGTATCTAAGATCTCACGGGGGGGGGGTAACCCGCCCTTCTGAGGTATGTGTCGATTTTATTTGTAAACATATCCACGCTACTAGCATCCTCACAATCAGCAGATAATCTGTTCCGTTAATTTAGAGTCATTTTTGTATCATTTTAGTCGTTCTCCTCTGTACTCTTTCTAGCATATCTATGTCCTGCTTACGATATGGCATCCACGCTTGTATACAATATTCTAAACGAGGCCTAACTATTGTTTTGTACAGCGGTATTAGTAGTTCGTTTTCCTTATATGCTACAGTGCACCTAACTAATCCAAGGATTTGAATTCCCTTTGAAGCTGTAATTCCGCACTGCTCTGAATGAAACCTTCACATCAGCACTAACGGTTAACCCTAAGTTATTTTCTTTTATAGTGGGGCCAACATTCGTCATCCACCAGTTGTCCCGTTATTGGAACGTTTTTGGGGAAAATTGCAAAGGGTTTTTCTTTTTCATATAACAGTTTTTTGGTCTTTGGATAACGGGATATTATTTTTCAGATACTATGATCGTGTGTATGACCACAACGTGTTTTATTTTTCAAATAACAAGGTTAAAACAGTGTTTGCGTTGTCAAAAAGCTGGCCTGGTACTAACTGTGATAGCGAGTGCAGGAGTGTTGTTTGAAGTTTGAGTATTGTACGACCCCCATGGGATGCATTTGGTGGTTTTTGCAAAGCCCGCATGGGGTGCAGTTGAAGGTTTTTGGAGAGCCCTCAAGGGGTGCAGTTGGAGGTTTTCGGAGAGCCCTCAAGGGGTGCAGTTGGAAGTTTTCAGACAGTCTCAGTCCCCCTGAATATGCACAACGTTCCGACGCCAATGACCTATGTATGTGTAACAGGGTTTTTCATGAGCATAGCGGATAAATAAAAATGATAACTGGTAAATTGGACATTTTCACAATCCTGGCTAAGAGTCCGCTATAGAGTACTGGCGCAGCATGTTAGAGAAAGGAAAATTGCCAATGTGGCTTGACCCAATAGGTTCTTGCATTAAGCCAATAGAGGTGTTCTACAGTTAATTACAGTCTGTGTTGTAGTAGGCAGGGGGAGGGAGAACTTGTGTGGTACATTGACCGGTCTACACTGGAGCCCTCACTCATGCATCCGGCGCTATACGTTGTACTGGTTCCTCTACTGCAGGGCTTCTCAACCGGTGTGCGCCGTAACCAAGAATCTAGTGTGCCGCGGATTAAAAGAGGAGTGTCGTATTTGTCTTATTTTAGCAGCTTAACCACATAACGAGTTTGTACCAAATGTGCAACATCTGAAGGGTGACTGTTCAAACCACACACCGTTTCATTAATCGCGAAAATATCTTAGCAAACAGCTTGCCGGATCAATTGAAGTGTGTTTTGGTTGAAGCCGTGAATATCGCCTAATGTATCTGAAGTATCGGTTATTTTTAGGAAATGGGGGACATCACCTATCCTCGTGTTTCACCAGTGGTTTATTGGTTTCCACGAGGCAAAATATGTCCATATTGTTGAGCTTAGAGAAAGAAACAACAGCTTTTGAATTGCAGCAAATTACAAAACAACTAAGGTGTGGGACAACTGGCTGATAACAAATTTGATTGTAAGCCTATTAGCGAATCGAGTCGAGTAGAGAAATCGGTGAGAACATGAAAGTTTGAGGTACTGCTGACACCTGTCATGACGCATGCGCAAATGTTCTGTTGCCACATTCAACAGAGGTTTTCAGGATTTGTGTTACTGATCCGCTTCAGTAGGTCAACTGAACCACGTGACACGTCCAGCATTTATTCAAACTGACAGTGGGACTGGGTTCTCTTCGCTTGATCTACAGAAGCATTCAATCACCGTCAAAGGTATAAAAACGTGGAACAATTTACCAAATAAATTGACTCAGCTTCCAAGTTTAACACAATTTAAAAAAGCAATCAAGTTGTCATTACTTTCTACATATTTGTGAATTGCTAATTGAAGGTGACGTTTTGTTAAACCTATGTAATAGTAACACAAGCACTATAGTAAACAGTTTATATATGAGTTGTGAATATTATTTTGTGATTTATTTATAATTCCTGTTGTATTTATTCAGTTTTCTTAGTTCGAGTAGGGCATAGCAACACATAAGTCTATGACTTCAGCTATGTCCTTTCAGCAGCAGCAGCAGCAGCAGCAGCAGCAGCAGCAGCAGCAGCAGCAGCAGCAGCAGCAGCAGCAGCAGCAGCAGCAGCAGCAGCAAACCATACTGTGCATGTATTATGTTGTTGTTGTTGTTGAATAAACGTTCATTCATTCATTCATTAGTAAATGATACGAAGGTGCTATAGACCGCACCCTCAATTTCGTCTGAACGCATGTTTGGAGCAGTCAAAACAAACTACCCAACCAATAGGGATCTTGTTATTGGTGTATTTCTAATGTCTTTAGCAACTGGTGCGTTATTTTTAGGGGATTGGAGGTTCGGACCGTCAATTCAGTTACAAACACCTATATTACTATACATTGTCCAGGTTAGTGTGATATTTGAGAGACTTTCTTTCGAAAACATTCAATTTATAATGTCCATTATAAAAATAATGGTTGGCGTAATCACGATTTGCTTTCATAATAATTATATAACGTGAAATTAACATAATAGTTCGAAATATTTTGTAAACCAAGTCACATATTGATATGATTTTAAATGCATGCAGTTTGTTAGAATGTGCTTACTCATGTGAAAAGGGAAGACGTTTGTTCTTCCTTCTGATTATAAGTTGATTACAAGAAAAACAAGTACAATGACTTGTTACATTTTTGTTGGTTGGGTGTGCAGCGAGGGTCGCGCTAACTCAAAAGTGTGTCGCGAAATCAAATGAGTTTGAGAAGCACAGCTCTACTGCATCTTATGCATTTGACTGGTTCCATCAATGCAGAATATGTGCTAAAATAGATAACATTAATGACAGCAAATGTATTTATCCTGCGGGTGGTGATACGTTCAACGAAGACAGTATTCGTAAACGACGTCTGCATGTTGTCCGTGCAGTTCCAGTGCGTTGGATTAGCCAAAGAAGTACACGCAGTATGATGTACTGTTCCAACAGTAGAACCGCCGCAGCACTGCACGGAGTAAGGGCGGTGTTTACGACAGGTCACCAGTTTCAGGTAAGTCCATAATAATTGAGAGTACGTCATCTACTGTTATCAGAAATATGCCTCCGGGAATGTGTTCAGTTGGCTCAGTCAGTATGTGCTCGTATTGACTGAACTGGTGTCGTTCATACAGGTCATTCAGTACACATAGGTAACATACTTGCGTGAAGGCGTAGCTGAAAAGGCCACAATTACACCTAAACGAAGATGCTTGTAGGTGCTATGCAACATCCGGTCTTTAGGATCGTGCATAACGCTTTTTTCACCCATTACCAATTCCGTTCATTCCAACACCACAGCGACTTTTCTGTGAAGAATTCGCTCAAGCACCAACTGCAGCGGGACAACTGCTCGTTCACAGACTTCCACCATTGCTTGTAACTCATGCAAACATATCAGTGAACTAAGGCAACGTGGAATGACCAAATGTGCCTTGGATTCGAAACGGCATGTAGTTGTCGCCCTTACAATTTTTTTTTCATAATGAAATTTCCAATTTCTTTGAAACTTCTTATGCGGAAACGTAATACTCTTGTCATGTAATGTGCCAAATATGAAGCCTGTCGATTGCCAATTCATGTCACTAAGCCCGCTCAAACATGGTCATTTGCATGTCACAAAACAAACATCTCGTCACATGTTGGTGATGTCAAAGGAGTAAATGCCGCTGACCGCCGAGGCCGTTAACAATGCGCGCGAATGTCCGGGTTGGTGTTTCAAGCGTTATCTGAAATTGCAGTCGCGGAATTTAATATTATTCCACACCACCGTAAATATAGGAATCTTATCTACAAGTTTGTCGCTGGATGTGCACACGTATTGTATTTACTTTTTTGAGTTATCGGTCGTTTGATCATCGCGAAGGCTCAACCATACATTATATCCGAGGCCGCGTATATATTGCAGGATTAAGCATTCGCGGATTAAACATCATTTGAATAGCAGGACGCTATGCTTAGAGTATATTTAATTCAGGTTAGGAATGAAAAGGTTAATTTCACTTAGTCTTTAAAGTCGTTTCCGCTGACCATGTCATTTCTGCAGGCGCCAATGGCAACATGTCCATGCAAAGTTAGCGTGTTGCCACACTGTTTCCCGTGTGAGCTTTAAGTGTGTATCTAAATAACACTAAAAACTACATTTGCGCTATCTTAATACTTGGCCAATTGGTAAATCAGAGGACAAAGATCCTATGAAGCGAGTGGACGTGGGAAGAGGCGAGCGGACCTTGGCGCCTGGGAGGTGATAATAACGATAGCCTCCAGAATAAATTATCCATGTATTTGGTGCGCCACTGAGCTCGGATTGACTGAGGATAGTGGCGCGTAAGAAGTTATTTATTATTATTATTATATATAATTATATATAAATATATAAGTACATACCATTACGCCTTAAGCAGAAGCGTTCGACGCGTGTTTGATGTCTCGTAACATACCATTATCTTCACATACACCGCGTGTTAATAGACTAGGCAAGTTATTCAGATGTTATATGTAACGACCAGATTGGTTGCCCATTTAGGCTTGAATCAAACCTATAATCATCGATACAAACGGATTGCAATACCATTACGAATAAGGCACCGTGTCTCCACTGAAAAGAATACACAAGTTACGGCAACCACACGTGTATGTCCGTATTTGGACACGGGTGTTTTACTCGCATGGTATGCAAACACGGATTATATGTGTCCTATATAGCTTGTATACGTTTTAATGTTGTTGTGTAAGTTTGTTTTTGGCAATACCGGCTCAGGTATTTTGGTTACCACCGACTGGTGACGCTATACTGTTGATCCGTCATACCAGAACGCCCACAGTGTCGTTGACAATAGCGCCGCGGCCAGACCTTGCGCGCCGATTGTTTTAGCTACCGCAACCGACGCTTTTGTGGAGAACAAAACGACGTTCCTGATAAGCCGCGGCGGGAGGGATTGCAGTCGTCACGGTGAGGTACACAGTGATCGACGACGTCTTCTGGCAACTATCGGTAGTCTTTGGCCGAGTGCGGTTCGCCTTGGTGTGTGTCTTCAACCAGCTGTCTGGGAAATTGACTCACTCTTTTAAAGAGGTCGTCGTAGTGTATACGCCGTACGTGTTTGGGATGTACCATTGACACCGCGATGTTCCAGCGTCGAACGAGAACACGTAGAAGCAAGTGTGTTTAAAGTCGTTGGGTGCGGACGTGTTTGATGGAGAATAGTGGGGACATCACGCAAGTGTATACGAGGGATTCCCGAATGAACAAGTATCACCGAAAGGAAGCAAGGAGTGTAACTGTCCGCAGTGAAGAGATTCGTTGATTCATTCAAAGGTGCAACGATCTCCAACGCGGTGTGTGGACTTAATAACAACGTGTGTATTTCTGTCACAAAACCATACGCGTCTACATACATCACTGGGTCTGATTGGTAGAACAACTAAGTCGCATAGAAAGGTATCACAATAAAGGGCCAGTTTCGCTAATCTACAAAGACAGGCAAACCCAACAACCGCCGGCGATGATCGAGTAACCGCCGAAAGCTAAAGGTATTTAGCTCGCCGACGAAATTAGTTGACCACCTACTGGTTGACGCACAACCAGACCGCATAATCTCCTCGCTCGGACGACAACACGTCGGATACCATGTACTGCAACACGTCGTCCGGCGCCCATGATGCCTTCGGTTTCCCGTCCTGCCGGGCCACGCCGGTCCGCCGGCGGCCGATGGGGCAATGTGGGGTCGTCCACAAAGCAACTCTTGGCCGAGCGCCGAAGCTCGACGCCTCCGATCTCGCCAACCTGGTGCGGCGGATGAGGACAAAGCCTGGAAGACGCTCCGTCGTGCCGTTGGTGAGCGAGACTTGCGACGAGGCTTGCGACGATGACGAAACGGACTGTCACGCCATTGCCAAAGTGACGGAGTGTCCGTACAAGGTAAGATGCTGCATGGTGTTTGTCGTTATTCGATGATGTGGACGAGGGACGTAATGGAGAGTGTCTGCAAGCGTCCCGACCTCGGCTCCCTGTTCCCATCCCGATGGCGCCACACGCTCAGTTCGAGTAACACATTGTTTACTTATACCTACTTATACATCTATACAATTGTCCATGTCGACCAAAGTGGAGAATACAGGTCCGAAACGACCCTTCTGCAAAGAACCAGTTTGGTTGCTGCAGTCCGCATTTATTTCTAGGTGGTTTTATTGTTCATCTATATCAGTTGCCGTCTGTGGTCGTGACCTTCCAGTGTCCACGATCGCAGTTGTCTTTAACACTTATCTTGTGTTCCTTCCTATACTTACCAAGCTGCTAGGTCATTAAGGGTTGTACTTACCTGGCGACCATTAGCTGGTTCTTTTCTCCTATGTCTTTCCCGTTATCACCAGATGTTCCAATTCTATCATTCTCATCACATGGTCTATAAGTCATGCTTGTTGTTTCCTGACTTTCTACATGATCTTCTTCGTGGTTACATATGAAAATGTTTGGAGATAGGTTCGTTCTAACCCCGTTATGCATTTTACTGATAACATTAATTATAAGAATGTAACACGTACGAGCCTTGTCCATCAGAGCGAAACTGGGTTCTAATAATTGTTATGACATTATGAAGCTTGAGAAATTTCGTCCAGTCCACTTTGCTTCAGTTGGCTCAGTTTCATAAATGCGTATGGTCTGCGTGGTGTATATAATGTGAACGAATATTATTTCGTAATAACTGCAGCTATGCTGAATGCATCCTAGATAAGTCGAAATGGTGTTCGACTGAACAGGTCTGTCAAAGGATGAAGCGTAAAGCGCACTGAGCAGTCCAGAGGACTGGATACTGCGCTATGCAATAAAGAATCCATTACATTCACCGAAATCTTTAGTAAATATAATAACATATTAGCCAATTGGCGTCGGAACTTGGTGGACATTGAGGGGGCTGAGGATCTCCAAAAATCATAAGTTGCACCCTCCCCTTGAGGCTCGTCAAAAACCCACCTTCAGACTATCCAAGAAACTTTCATTCAAGAACATCAAACTGCATTACTCTCTTGAGGTTCGCAAAAAATGTGCGATCATGCCTAAGATTGAGCTCTTTGTTTAGTTGGCCTTTAGTTTGACGTATCGGCGTTTCAATAAGACGTACAAGGCAGCAACGATCTTAACAAAAGCGGATTTTATTTCTTATATTGAACGCTCATTCCGGAATTACCCACTCATGCTATTATTAAGCTGGGTCAGGGAAGGTCTGTACGTGTCGCGCTTCCCCGAAACGGTCAACGACAATTACTCAGTATTTGTTAATAGTTTGCTAACTTTAACGTATCGGTGGCCGTTCAGCTAATTGTCTACTTTGTCAGCATATCACAGTGGCGAAGTCTTTGTGGTGGCGATCAGGCCTAAGATTGAGCTCATTGTTTAGTTGGCCTACTATTAGGGTGACCTGTTGTAGACAAGTGCTGTGATTTGTGTAGTTTTGTTGCAATGAAGCTATCCATAAACATCCAGTTGCATCCCCTCATGTCACAGTGGCGAAGTCTTTGTGGAGGCGATCAGGCCCATGATTGAGCTCATTGTTTAGTTGGCCTACTACTAGGGTGACCTGTTGTAAACAAGTGCGATTTGTGTAGTTTTGTTGTCCTTTGACTTGTAAGCAGTAACGAATCGTTCACACGCGAGCGAGTTTATCGACACCTGTGTTGCAGTAGGCTTTTCATGCATGATGTGTCATTAGTTATTGCCTTTAGGCGCACCGTTCTAGCGGTTCATTGTCTAGGTGGTGCCACTGTATTGCATGCACCGTCTATCTAGACGGCTCGGCTAAATGATCTTACAGCTGCAAGATAAAAAAGTCCGTGTTGTTGAAGGGACTAATGTACGCGACAAGTGTGGCTATATTAGCTGCGATTAAGCAAAAACTGCGGATACAAACGTTTTGTACACATACAGACAGAAGGAAGACAAACTGAACAAACAATACTCGCATTCCAACGACTCTCGAATGGCAGTCGAACATTAGACGTGCGAGTAATCAAATTGATTATTTCCGGTAAATGATTATATCTAATTAATGAAACAATTTAGTGTTTTGTTAGAGCGTTGTCTTCCACGACGTGATTTATTTATGCAGAACGACAATGCCAATTTCAGCGTAGGCTGAATAAACCAAATTAGTTATATTTATTTTAGTCATTAGCGACCCAGCAATTGTGACACATCGGCCACTAGTCCGACACATAACATCGTGCAATTGCAACAAGCATGTCGATCCCCAAATTGTATTTTCACATTAGTTACAACTTACCAACGTATTATTATATTATAGTAAACATTAATAAATACATTAGTTAACTGTCACTTACACAATATTGGTAGGGGATTACTCCGCCACAAAAATCAAACATGACCGACTTCCACCGAACAAGATGTGGTTATTTGTGAAAGTCAACACTTGTGGCCAAGTCAGTATTGAATAGACTCGTCTACAATTAGATTAATTGTTAAAAACTGCGTCAGGTCTACTTAGCGCATGTTGCAGTTGGGTGCGGACGACCATAGACTTCTCGCAAGTATGAATAGCATTTGGCAGCGAACAAACAATGTTGCTCTCACCTCGAGGCTCGCCAAAACGGGGGCACATTCCAAAAGTATATGAGGCATGTGCCCCCAGCCCGTCTGGATCCGCTTTAGCCTCGATTATCCAGGCGCCGTGAGGTGGTAGCATTAGCCCCTCACTATGGCCTCGGATATTAAGGTCCTGCCGATGTTACCGGTAGGGGGCTTTACCCCAGATTCGGGTAGACACGATGATTGGCTCTCAGGCCAACTATGAAATAACAAATTAAATATGGATACACTTTCATTAGATAATACTATACTATAGCAACTATTCAACACTAAATTTATGTTGAACCATGTCACACACAAATAAACCGACATTAAACTTTTTTCGTAGTTTAGTGCCTTTTATTCACATGCATATTCACTAGGTGGCAGCTCTCATGGCTGTCAACAAGTGGGCAGTCAAAACGCGATTCTGAGCCAGACACACAGCCAGGCGAGAGCCGGTTGAGCGAGACTAGATCCGCTTATGCTCTTAAGACCATGCCCCCTGTCTCTTATTTAAACTATTCATGCTTTACATATTTGGACATCAGAGAACAGGTCTCGTGATGGGCTAAACTAGTTAACGTCGTGCGTTAGTTTAATTTTAAGTTAGCTGATCGTTGTATAATCCTTATTCTCAAACACAAAAAGACAGAAACGTGTGACCCTGCTCGCTCCATGATTAACTTAGGTGTTTGTTAGTAGTAGTAAATACTTTCAGAACAAAACGTACGTGATTAGGATTTTATATTCTGATGAAGTTGATATTCGTGTTTTATTGTTTAAATGTTCGCCAATTATGTGGGGTAAGAGCACATTTAAATTTTACATAGGCGGCCATTATAACGTTTCCTTCATTTCCTGCTAAATTTGACGAATAATTTTCTTCAAAAATGTCATAGCATATTTAACTTCCATTGACACAAGTTCTGTGGAAAACTCGTAAAATTCTCATACCTCAGTTTTCAGAAAAATCCACCCAAACCTACCACCCCTCAATTTCGCCCCAATCTTGTGACAGATTTTGAAATATTGGTGCGTTCTGCAAAATAGCAACTGTGCTAATACGCGAGCGACTAGCGTATGTTTATTGCTACCTCGTGAAAGATCTAATGTAGTAGTACATTCAGTATTCACTGGACTGACATGTACCATGCCAAAGTGCTCGAAAAAAATTCACACATGACACCAAAACGGTATTTTCAAGGGCACTCTTTCGGTGGTAATGGCGGACGAATCGTTAATGTGGTCTTACCCCATGTGACGTTCGCACAAGTGTCGTTCTCATAACTACTATAACAAGAACATTGAGCGTTTAGTTGAGAAATGTGGCCCACAAAATGCTACTGTGTTGTCCTTAGAACGAAGTGTGAAGCAGAACTGTTTCTCGTTTGTTCTGCCTAACACGATAATAAAATAATTGTGTCGCTTGTAAATTGAAAGATCTGCATCAGTGCTGTTGCATGATTGATTGAGAAGAAATCCAAATCGGCAATTATAATACGCATGTACCGGACGTCAAAGGAAATGCCTTGTTACGATAACAAATTACTTGGTCGATCAGCGCGCACTGGTGTGTGATCAAATGGCGTTTGACGATTAATCTCTCTCTAATCGTTGCAGCCGCACGTGTAATAGACGTCGGTCACTGCCACTAGTTCGGTTGTGGATGTTTGTATACACAGTGGCATTCGCGCGCAATGAAAACAGCATGGCGTTTGTCATAGGTTAGCCTTGAGGCAGTGGTATCACTTGCGAAGGCACGCAAAGTAAATCATGTTGCCAGTATGCTTCGTACGAGTCGTTGCTCATCCAGAAAGGCTTATATAAGCATGACGAATGTAACTATGCGAGTAACAAGCACTGCAACACGCAGAACTAAACTGACGAATAAATATATTTTGTTTGATTAGCGTGCAAAGGTGCGAGTACTCACGGCCAAGTTGCGATAAGTTTCATCGTTGAGAACGCAGTTAGCAAAACAATAACTTACGCATACTTCATCTCTCTGATATTTGAGCGTTTGTAGTAATTGTGGTTGATTGAAGGTGTAATAGATTTAACACTATTTAGAAAAATTGCCAACAAGAACAATCAACCCACGTTACAAGTAGCCAAGGAAGCATTTATGTTTTTATGAGGCATTTGTTAATTTTCTTTTTAAAACTGTTCATGCTGCTAGCATTTATACAATAAGTTCATGATTTTGTTCCGTTCATTTGTATCAGCGGTAACTTGTGATAAATGATAAAATAAATAATTATAAAATAACTAGGTATAACGCAAATAGATGATAAATTAGAACATTTATAAATATTGCATGCTGAATGCGAAGAACCACACAATTAGCGTCAGTGAAAGAGGACACCTCTCGTAAGTCGAAAGTAAAGATGGCGGATGGAATCGTGCTATTTGGATATTGTTAGGTTGTTACTTCATATTGGTGAGAATAAGGGTGCAGACAACCCTATAGACCATATGATCTGCCTGGACACGCTGATAAATTGCGACATTTGTCTGCGAAAGTGTCCTTTGAAGGCTTCGACGTGAAGTTAATCGAAAATGGCACCGATTTTCACCAAACGGGGGCACATTCAAAATTCCTAAGAATAGTTGAACTGCTCAAATTAATTGAGCAGCACCTTATAATTTATCAGACATAAACTTTCACTTATGTCCAACACGGTTGCACATATGTTGAGTGAACTCGTTCATACAAAAATTGACACTTGTGCTGTAATTACACTTTCGTTAGTAGACACCACTAGTTCTTAATAGAGACCGCCAGTTCGTAGACAAAGTGGTATGGAAATTACGACTGCCCATTCGTAGTTCTCGTCGCCAAACTACCATTGATGCCGTATCAGATACACGCGCATGTTTTGACAGCAATCAGACCTACATTACACTCGTGCCACTCTTTTCCAATACAGTCATAAATATTGCAGAGAGTAATCAATGTTTGATGTGACACGAAGTTGATGACTCTTATCCACCGTCATGCGTGAAATATTTCCATCCGCAGTCATGCGTGAAATATATTATGATTGCTCTTCGTGATATTCCGACAGTTACTCCGTTTAACAAAGAGGTATTGTTTAAAACACAGTCGATATTCCTAGCTCGTGGGGTTATGCTTATTTTGCTGATTTATGTCTACGCCATGAGGGACAGTACAGCGATACGGCCATGCGTGCATGCGTACATGTGTGTACGCATGCATGCGTGCATGCGTACGTGTGCGCAGACGTGCATGCGTGTTCGAGACCACTTGTTGCCATTTCGTACCTATAGGAATTGTGTGCGTTTACCCAGCTGCATAAATAGGTGCCTAGCTAGATACATACATGTTTTGCGCAATAACTGCAGCGTGGCTGAATACGCCCCAGATAAGTTGAGGTGGTGTTCGATGTCATCTAAAGTGTTTCGAACGGTCCTAGTCACTGGATACCGCGCTATATGAGAATGAATAACAACAGATTATATTTGTTGACAGGAACTGCTTGCTACGCAACATTTAGATACGATAACATGGGCGTTTTGGTGTTATTGTCGGCGACCGACTGATGGTACGCTAGGGAAATAAGCATGCTCATCAATTGCTATTGGTACTGTTTATAACAATTGCACTGGTAAGTAGTGGCCGTTTATGGTGGGTACAGTGTACACACGCGCGCTTTCAGACAGTACTCGTGGTAGCAGGTCCGGACTTGAACTTAATACGCACAGCATAGAAATAACGCCACCGTTAATTAATGGCCAACGATGTTGTCAGGTTGACGTGAGTTACCACGGCCAACCGCTAATGACAATGTTTTGCGTGGGACGGTTCGATATATATATTAATTAGTCCAGATGTGTTTGAGTGGGCTGGAGTAGGAAACGACGGACTAACGTACGGACGCGTGGGGAATTCATGCATCTGTAAACCTGTGTGTGGTTGAATTGTATTCATCCGGGTTCCGTTCAGTTACAAACACACACACACACACACACACACACACACACACACACACACACACACACACACACACACACACACACACACACACACACACACACACACACACACACACACACACACACACACACACACACACACACACACACACACGCACACACACACACACACACACAGACACACACACACATATATATATATATATATATATAATTATATATATATATATAAACACAGCCATCGATGGTGGTGGCACTGGTAGTGGTGGTGGTGGCTGTAGTCATATCCATGCCGTTGCCGTAGCAGTAGTCGTAACTGCATCCGCACCGTATACCTTCGCCGTAGCGATACCAGTACCGCAGCCACTCATGCATCCGTAACAGCAGCAGGATTATACTAACTAATGTTGTGACTAACCAGTTGTCATGTACCTTTATTCTGTGCCACACAGTACGCTGCTAGAGCCGCATGGCATTGTGGGTGCATCGTGACGACCTGGAGAATGTGTTACCCGTCCAGACACATTCTCCGCTTTTATGACGGCAATTCATCTTTCCATTCGGGCTCCAACATATTAGCAACTTGAGACATGTAACACCTCCGTGTCTGGATGATTGGAGACAGTAGCGTGTTTACACAAGCTGAGAATTTGCGAGAATAATTGAATAATGGATATGTTGAGGGGTGACATCGGGATGCAGTGCAACTTAACGGGAAATATTAGCCAGAAGCCGGATGACACAGATACAGCTGATGTATTGCCATGATCAATATGTATTGCCATGATCAATATGTATAAGATATATGTCGATTAGGAATGTATTTTGGTGTAGCACATTCAGCCACATCAATCGTACTACGTACATACAACAAAATAGTATTACCCTCTGTACAATTGTTCAGCTAAGAAATACTATTACATCGCAAATGAATAATTATAATAACACCACCTGCGCACTCAGCAACCACCCTCCACTCTTTCTGTCTCTGTTTTTCTCTCTATCTCTATCTGTCTGTCTGCATCTCACTTCCCCCTCCCCCCTCTCCCCCCTCTCTCTCCCCCTCTCTCCCACCCCCTCTATATCTATCCCCCTCTCTCTCCAACCTCCTATATCTCCCTCCCTCCCTCCCTCCCTCCCTCCCTCCCTCCCTCCCTCCCTCCCTCCCTCCCTCCCTCCCTCCCTCCCTCCCTCCCTCCCTCCCTCCCTCCCTCCCTCCCTCCCTCCCTCCCTCCCTCCCCCCCTCCTCTCTCTCTCTCTCTCTCTCTAACCCTCCCTCATACACCCTTAGGATAGATCCAATCTCAAGAATACGGAATAAACTAACTAACAAGTAATGGAAGAATAAAATACACATGGCAAATTTAGATTCCACAGGTCATGGTCATCATTGTGTTATCACGGTCTATGACTTCTCGGCAATACTGACACATGTCTGTATCGCTAAGACCTAGATCCAGTCTCTAATAGTGTACTCAGTAACGTGTGGGCAGTTCAGGTGAAAAGAATTGATGCAGGCAGACAGCTGAAGCAAGCAAATGCGGAGAAGAAAGAAAGACCACACCTGATATGGGAGAATTGTGAAAGAGGGATATGAGTAGAACGGAGTAAAACTACTGTTAGATGTAGAGGGGACTGTTGATAGGAAGCAGGGGGAGCACGAAGGCTGGAGTTGTTCGACAATACAGGACACAAACCCTGCTACTGTACAACAGGAAGAACAAGGACATCTTTACTCGACATGGTTTAGGGGCCTATCGTCTTCTTCATTCCTTCACTGTTAAACAGTTATATAATGAAACAATAAATACCTTGTTCGTCCAGCGTTCGCCAAGTGACATTAACGACAGCTTAATTAAACACACAGTTTTGTATCTCAATATGCCAGGCCCACTCGCGATGCAAACTAATTGATAATTCTACTACACAAAATAATTTACGACAGTAGGTTCTTTGTCCTATCCTTTTCTCTCCCCCTTCTACGTAGAAGTATTCCTTCTTGTACTGGTTGTTCATACCAATACGCATAACGTCTAATCTATGGTTGTTCCTTGTTTGTTATGAATCACTACCCTGGATTAATCACATTTCGAACAGTATCAGAGTCTGTCAGCAAGTATAAGGCTCTAATCCACGCTGCTATATACCTGTAGGTAATATTTGTGTATTACCGGCGGGGATGTGTATTCACATTATTCACCCTTAAGATTAAAGAGTTTATAAGTTTATTCACATACGTAGCCAAACTTTTTTGTGGTCAGAGGAGTATGTGATTGTCATAATTTATATATGTGTGATATCAAAAATAGATAAGCGAGCGAAAAATGAACAACACGTCCAAAACATGAAATTCTACGGTCGTTAGCACCCTCGCGGCTCGTCCTTTCCCGACGATCTTGGTATCATTTGAAAGGATGCAGTTTTGTTATTCTAGCGTCATCTAGATTACCCGGTAGCCTTTTAAAGAACACCGACAAACGGACCTACAATCACGCAATTTTCGGTGTTCTGTACGGTTCCGAACGATGTTAGCGGCGGGTACTCAGTACACTAATCGATTGCGTCGCTGTTTTCCTAATTTGCATAGGTTCAGACATGCGCACTTCACCATTTCTTGATTTCATGTTATAAGCTCCACTCACTTTTAAACCGCGGCGATATTGATATGCTTTGATCGCAGCGAAACCGGTATATATCAACGTGTGCGTGTCGTCACAATAACGTACGCCACCCAACGGGTCAAAATTCGTCGCGTTGGTTGGTTGATATACGTGATTGTGACGTCACGCCTACTTCGCGTATGTCATTTTAGCAGCCGTTTTTAAGTGGGTGGAGCTAATACCATGAAATCAGATAGTGGTGCCTCAACCGGTAGATTGGTGAACTGTGTCGACGAAACAACATGGTTCGCAGTGTCTAAGACACCGGAACGGGCCCGATTGTAGGTCCGTTTTTAGTTAATTTTAGGAATGATTATCAGAAAACCACGTGTTTGAATAGCAGAAAGCTTAAACTTCCAAACAACATCAATATTGTTGGGATCCGACGAACCGTAATGGTACTAGCAGTCAAGGCGTTTTTGGAACGTGTTTGACAGTCGTTCATTTTTCGCTCGCTTATCTATTTTTGGTGATATGCATAAACTGCCGCTTAGGAAAGCCCCGTTGATCAGTACCATGATATCATAGTTAGTGCAAACACTCTTTGCCAAACGTCACCTTCGGTATTCAGATCAAACCACCTTGATTAATGTTGTTTGGACGCATTTACGCGGTCGCGAAAGGTAAACATGTTTAGCGACATCTACCATTCTTCAGTTATTACTATGCGAAGTGCCAATGATATATTTAACGGCAAAACATAATAATAATAGTTTGAAGGGACTTCTCTGTAGGACGTATCGTTAACATTTTTTACCACCGTCTTCGCAGTTATCGAACGAGTATGTCATAATGACAATCGATTAGGCTCTAATGAATAATCAACTGTTGTAAATAATTAAAAACCATAATGCCTGATGATTACGACAATGAACGGTGTCAGACGGACTCGTAGAAACCACAAGATCACATTTATATAAACATGCATCATGTTTAGGCAGCACGTACATTATAACCGTTGTTTCAACGTTATTGTCATGTTACAATTATCACAGACTCGTGCTACTACTAAACTAGTTATATCATAAAATATGTATGCCACAAACGTATCAACATGTAGTATCCTTAACATATCAAGGTATTGGTATATGCTTAACGTATCAACGTATCAACATGCTTAACTTGTGAAGATTAGTACAATGTTAATAACAGTAACTAATTGCCTGTTGGGGTTAACGATTACTAATTTGATGCGATCATGTATGATGCCACTAAACACATCAGTGGGAAAAGTGAAACTATTCTGTGAATATTGGATTTCTTTCGTTGATGTTGACGGCAGTAGTTGTAAATACAACTCCTTTGTCGCGTACCTTTTGTTCAAGGTCAAAGGGGCAGCCACTGACAGCGATGACAAATTAATCATCAATCTGTGTTCTGCCTTAATCGCAGCGTGATTCATGCAAGAATTTAAAACTCACACAATGCCTGAGCAAATAATCACAACCGTCGACTAATCTGCTGGCATTGTCAATAGCGGAAGTTAACTAAATAGGCCCGAAAAATACGAACCCTTGTGCTTTGGTTGGATGAAAATATGCTGATAAAACTGGCTGAGCAAGGGGGTTCTCCAGAAAAAGTGGGGACATAAAAGTTTGTATGTTACAAAATCCCTTGTCAAAAGAACCAGGGGGCCCTTTAGCAGCCGATGAGATGTGACTGTCTGATGTCCACGAACGGGCCTCGGACAAATAACAAATAATGTAACTAAGGAAAAGTATCCCCCAAAACGTTTAAGAAAAACTTAAATATCCCCCCAAAGAAATACAGTGGCACTTCACTATTATGGTCATCTTTGGCACTGGATAAAAGTGACCTGAATAGCGAGGTGACCGTATTATTTACTGTGTGTGGAAATAAGTTGGGACTCTCCTAGGCGGACCTTAACTGCGAGGTGGTTTTATTACTGAGGTGCCCGTAAAGCGGGGCATTGTCCAAAACGGCTGGACATTGCCACGCGTCAGCGCCCTCCTCTGTGCTGGCTACACTTGGCCACGCTAGCTGACCAACGGCCGAGACCGCTTGACCGGGCGGTATTGGGTAAAGCGCATAGCACGGTGCGACTAGCAGATTAACGTCACTCGTTCTGCGAGAATACATTACGCCACAATGAGGGCTAACGAGCGGGTCTGTCTGGAGTGCGGCGTCGAGAGCGTGCCAGAAGTCAAACACGAGCACCAGTGACTCCCGCGCGATGGCCATGGCTGATGCCGGAACATTTGCATGACACTGCCGTAGATTTGTACGGGTCGAGCGCGGTGTTCACCGCCGTGTGAAGTAGGTGGAATAACGTGCAGGCAAAGCACGGACTTACATCTACGCGTCGATACAACGAGAGGTGCGTGCGTCAGTATCAAACGTCCGAGGAGCGGGGTAAATAGCCGAACCCCATGGTTGGTATCAGAAGGCAACACGTCTTATGGTCCGTTGACGGGGTAGCTGAGGGACATTGCTGAAGAACGTTGCGGAAAAATCTCCTGTGGCGACGTGATGGGTTTGGACATAAATCCATGGGCAGGTGTGCGACACTCGCAGCGTTGAACCCAGCTTTGATGACTGATCACGTTCGAGCGTCGTGTTACTTGCTAAGCTAGCGCAACGACTCGCCGTGCATCACCATGCGAAGAACATTGTTGCCTGGCACAACAGCGTACTGCAACGTAAACAATGCTCGCGACTGATGGTCAGATAAGGGAACAAATACTAAGCACTACGGACGCTCTGCGACTCTGCGACTTAAAACAAGAAGGATTCCATAAACAAGCGGGAATTTCCGTGTTCTGACATTTGGAAGAAAAATGGTCTAAGATATTCTCGAAGTTAGACAGTCGGGCGCTCGTCGTTGTTTTGAACCTTATGGACGTGATTGTGAGTACAGGCCTGCGTTATTTCGACCTTTTGTGTATTTGTTAGGAATGTTTACACTGACTTCGGGAATATTAGGCCCAGTTATACACGCCGATATTACCAGTGTGCAGTGACACTCACAGATAGCGCACCGACCACGATGAGCGCTAACGTCGTCGTTCAGCCTCTCCTCGCGACCAGCGTGGACATGTACCGCCGCCCTAGCCCCATGGAGGCATGGGCTGCGGCGAAGACAGCCGGCCGACAACAATCCTCGGTCTACCTGGCGACATCGAGAGCGCCGCCTAAGCACCCTCTCCACTGCTCCCTCCAGCGACAGCGTGTCGCCACGTCCGCGCCGACGGTTCGATTCGCCGATGCCGTCGCCGCTGCTAGTCAGGGTGTGCGCCCGGCGTCGCGACCTGCCGTCTATCCTACCGTCCTGCTGAGGCAGATCCAACGGCGGAAATCACAGAGACGGCAGGCGAAGCTGCTGGCGATCCGCAAACAGACGACCAGAGCAAGCAGCGCAGAAAAAACATCGACCGAAGCGAAGAAAGATGTTAAATCCAAGGTAATAGGTAAACTTAAAAGGTAAAGATAAAATACTGTTATAATGCAGTATGAAAACTACAATTATTATATATTAAAACAAGACCCGAACCGGTATAATAGGCCTACACTTGACTGGCGGATTATAAAGATGACGTTACTATGTGATGACGTCAAGAGAGCCTAATGGCGGTAGCAAGCAAACAACGTTCAACCTAGGTAATTATAAAATTGGTATTTAATGGACCCATCAATTCAAACGTGTATATATATAATCATACAAATCGGTCAGAAACAAAACACTTGCGGGAAATATGCAGTAGGACCTATATGGAGTTGAGTACAATATGGCAATGATCCCAAAGATGATGTACTCCTTTTTATGATACTCTTATCATTAGATCCTATGTTGACTCCATATATATGTACAAGAACTCTCTCTCTCTCTCTCTCTCTCTCTCTCTCTCTCTCTCTCTCTCTCTCTCTCGAGAGAGAGAGAGAGAGAGAGAGAGAGAGAGAGAGAGAGAGAGAGAGAGAGAGAGAGAGAGAGAGAGAGAGAGAGAGAGAGAGAGAGAGAGAGAGAGAGAGAGAGAGAGAGAGAGAGAGAGAGAGAGAGAGAGAGAGAGAGAGAGAGAGAGAGAGAGAGAGAGAGAGAGAGAGAGAGAGAGAGAGAGAGAGAGAGAGAGAGAGAGAGAGAGAGAGAGAGAGAGAGAGAGAGAGACAGATATATATATATATATATATATATGAGAACGCACACGCACAAATAAAAGGCCTGCGTGTGGCGCAGTATGTAAAAAATCGGACTCCAAATCGAGAGAAACAGGTTTCTTTTTGCCGTTTCGTAACTTGGACACATTATTTTACTCCACGTTGCTTCACTTCAATAAGTTTTATAACTGAGCACCTGATTAAAGGCAGTGGTGGATAAGTTTATACAAATAGTTCTCGCGAAGCAGTTGTAGCATCGCTGCCAGAAAAGGTCAGATAATGATGAGGTGCAAAGTGCACTTAGTAGTCCAAAAGACTGCAAATTGCGCAATATAACAACTATCTCTACATTTTAGGACGTATTATAGATATCTCCTTTTTTGGGCCTGATACAATGCGCAAGTAAATATATATGGGCATTGATACTGACACTCTAAAATGGTACAATCCACCAATAACGTGGCGTAGCGTTATTCTTCCTGTTCTGTCACTAAACGTTTATTTGGTCAGAGAACCTCGTAATCTCAATTGACTTAACATCTAAGCTGACGCAGCAATGGAATGGTCGGCGGACAGCTTACGATAGCACATTGTCGGTCGAATGTGACTGTTGCTGGATTACTGGCCACGCCAATGTATGCACTAAGCGGAATCCTAATGAATAATTCATTCGCCGGTTCCTTGAAGATGAATGCTGTTCGAATGCTGTTGTCGTCTTTCGGTGATCAGTTCCGTAGTCTGCCTAGTAGTCGTGCTTAACGGACACAAATTCAAGAATACATTAGTATATGAAACGGTAATATGAACAGTTGTATTAATAACTACACGCGAAACCAACTTGGCGTAGTGGTTGGAACATCGAACTCTCGATCGAGAGAAACCGGAAGAGAGTTCTCGCAGCCGCTTCGAGGCTTCAACCATTTCTTCTACATTGATTGGGTTTTCTCTATCTTAATGAGTACCTGGCTATAGGCCTGTCTGTAAAGTGTAACACGCTTTGAGCAATTCTATGGCCTGGATACCTCGTTATACAAGAACGTACTTTATTACAAGTTGACATGTCGGATTCTATATATATATATATATATATATATATATATATATATATATAGGGCCCATAACCTGACACGCTATAATTTTGTTGGTTGATATTCGTATTTTTGTGACTTCTAATTCTTCACAAATTGGTATTCCAGTTGTTTTGTTGTTGTTGTTGTTTTGTTGTTATTGTTGTTGTTATTATTATTGTTCTTGTAGGTTAACCAGCTTATGACATTCCTATTCTGATCGAGTGTCACAGTCTACTAGAATGCAAAACAAAATAAAAATTGTGTAATCTACACTGAATAAATTCCGCAGCCTTCGTCGGAACTCAAACTGTCTAGAATAAAAAGTACTTGCTGTTTGATCGGCAAATACCGTCCTGACAGGTTTTATCGTTCGTCTTAAAGAGTTCATAGACTCTGCGCGTGACTGAATTATAAAACGAATTATAATTCCTTACGTAGAGTTTGATCAAAGACGTCGGATGACTGCAAATAATCGTTACGCTCCAGTACGTCTTTGAATTTCGAATTTCGAATAATTATGAATAATTAGAAGGCAGGAAGCGTGAATCCAAGGTCAAACAAGGTCACGTCAAATGATGAATTTTCGAAATTGTGCGCCTTCGCAATCGTCTTAACATTACAATGGTCGCATATCTACTTTACTTAGGCACACGATGGCCAAGTAATATATTTTTGGAAAGCTTATTATCTCCTCATCGAAGTGAGATACGATATGGATGTGTTATCTGATATGGCACGACTGGAGCTAAGGTCAAACAAGACAAGATCACCGCGAAATGATCAATATTCGATTCGAAACTCAGATGGTATGGCCATGTAACACGATCAAGCGGACTCACAAAAACAATACTACAAGGAACAGTGCCGGGGAAAAGAAGACAGGGAAGACAGAGGAAGAGATGGTCAGATAATAATGCAGAATGGACTGGGAAGACCTTCGCAGAAACTCAGACATTAGCACACAACAGCGAAGACTGGCGTCGACTGGTGAAACATTCAGCAATGCGGCGCTCCTATGACCCAGGCGGGTTACGGGAGCAGTAAGTAGTCATATACGGTGTGAAAGAACCATTTCTCCCTGTCAAAATGGTATATAACATGGAGCGGTCAGTTGATGGAGTAGGTGCGAAGCGTCGATCAAACAGAGTCACCATCAAGAGATAAATGTTCGCAATTGTGTCATCCCGCGAATGTCATACAATATAAATGGTTGCGTATATCTAAGTTACTTATCTATTCATAGCAATTTCATATAACGTTGGAAATCCAACTGTCTCCTCGTGAAAATGGGGTATGACGGTGAGCTATCAAGTGGTGCAATATGTGTGGTGTGGAGGTTAAACAAGGTCACCATCAAACGATGAATGTTCAAAACTACGCCACTCCGCAAAAGGTCTTCACTTTCAATGGTTGTGTAGCTACTTTGTCTACATACACGAGACCACGTTATATACCCTTTGAAAGCGCATTGTATCCCCGTGAAAATTGGGTATGACAAGGAGTTGTAAAGTGGTGTTTTAACTGTGGATAACGGGTTAAACCAGGTCACCGTCAAAAGATGAATTTTCGAAATTATGCCTTTCCGTAGATAGTAGGTTAACCAACATGTGATGTAATACTTTTGACTACATTTTTTTTTAATGGCAGGGATTTTTGCTAGATTCATCACACGGGATTAGAAAATAGGTGTATGTGGATGCCACCCTTGATTTTGAAGGTTATTTGAATGTCACAAACTCAAACTTGTGACAAAATATGTTATTGATTAATTGACATCTTCTTGTACACACCGTAGCATAAAACCAAATATTTTATGATTTGTACATGTATTGTCTGTGTTATCAGGTGTTGAACTTTGGATGTACTCGTAGATATATAGGATAATCTAACATAAAACGTGATCTTCTCAAATGTGTTTATCGCGTACACCAAAGTTGTTTACACACCCATTTATTCTTTGTAAGCCTGTTTGTATATATTCCTGTTGATATGATATGCACATTTGTATTACTACACATGCATTTGCTCATTAACATGACGTGAAAGTCAAAGAACTTGTCCAAAATATAGTTAGGATGTTGAAGAAGAGAGAGGTGGCAATCGCAGATTAGAACTCTATTCGTAACACAATCGACTAACTGTCAGATGTTTTGAGGAACGAGACAATTCAATATCTCAAGGAGAAATGCACATTTCAGGATCAAACGTGGAAACTATGGATATTATGCTAGGCATTAGCAGGGCTGAGACGATTGGCAGCTATATAGAATCTTTCGCTGCAAATATACATTGGCTAACAATCTACGGGCATACAAACTAACTACTCGCACTAACAGGAATTCAACATCAACCTTTTGTGGTCATGTGACGACATCGAGCATGCAAAATATCCAGAACCAACCAGCTACTTTTCAAGGGAGTTGGTCACGATGGGGAACTTGCTCGGGCTGGATATGTTGTGTGTCACCTATTTTATAGCACTCGCTCGTGAGTAACAAACCATCGATCCTGTCAGGATCCAAATCTTTGGGTCTGACGAAGCTACCCAAACCTCCACCCTACAACTTCGTATTGCACACGCTAATCATTACGCAAAGATTCTGTTACAGGCAGATTGTGAATATATCACTACATTACCTCATTTCGACACATACACGAGGAAGAAGGAATCAGATTGTGAATATATCACTACATTACCTCATATCGACACATACACGAGGAAGAAGGAATCAGAATGTGTGAACGCGGCTGTCCCCTATTGTAGATGTCTGTGGATGCCACTCAAAATACTGGGCGGCTCGGCGAACTGGCTCGATCGTTTTTTGTAATGCCGATGATACCATTATGCATCCTGCATGTGCTAGTAATTGGCTCAGGTACTTGGTTTAAGTTCCTTTTGGTTTTCTTCACAACAAAGTATCCTTTAATAAATACTGCACTAGCCTCTGTTGCTGTCTTCTCGGGGTGTTTCACATCTGCCATAGAGACTGTTCTCCATCGGGAGGGCAGAGCTTGTGTGATCATAGATGGTTAACCAATGTGTAAATGCAGTGAAACGTTCTGTATAGTTGCAAATCCTCTCAGCCCTGATAATGTCCAGCATGATATCCATAGTGTCCACTTATGTCAATCGGATCCTGAAATGTGGATTCCTCCATGAAATATTGAAATGTCTCGTTCCTCAAAACATCTGACAGATGGTCGACTGTGTTGCGAGTAGAGTTCTAATATGCGATTGCCACCTCTCTTCTTCAACATTCTGATCACATTTTGGGCAAGTTCTTTGACTTTCACGTCACGGTAATGACCAAATTCACGTGTAGTAATAAATAATATGTACATTATATCAACAGGAATATATACAGAGAGGCGTACAAAGACTAATTGGGTGTGTAAACAACTTTGGTGTACGCGATAAATTCATTTGAGAAAATTAGGTTTTTTATTAGACTGTCCTATATATTTATGATAAAATGCAAAGTTCAACATCTGATAACACAGACAATACATGTACAAATCATAACATAATTGGTTTTATGCAACGGTGTGTACAAGAACATGTCAATTAATTAATTAAACTATTTTGATACAAGTTTGAATTAATAATCCTAAAATAACCTTCAAAATCGAGAGTGGCATCCACATACACCTATTTTCTTATCCCTTCTGTTGTGGATTTAGCGTGAATTCCTGCTATTAAAAAAATGCAGTTAAAAGTATATAACATCACATGTTGGCTAACCTATTATATTCAGAATGGCATAATTTCAAAAATTCATCTTTTGACGTTGACCTCGTTTAACCTTCAGTCCACAGTTAGAGCACCACTTTACAACATCTTGCCATAGTTAATTTTGACGGGGATACAATACGGTTTCAGACAGTATGTAGCATGGCCTAGCGTATATAAAGTAACTACGCAACCATTGTAAGTGTAGAATTTTTGCGGAGTCGCATAGTTTTGAACATTCGTAGTTTAATGACGACCTTGGTTAACCTTCACTCCACACCTATTACACCTCTTGATAGGTCCCCGTCGTATCCCATTTTTGCGGGGTGACAGTAGGCTTTCCAACGGTATACGACATTGCCATGAATAGATAGGTAACGTAGATAAAGGCAACCATTTATATTGTGTGACGTTTGCGTGATGACACAATTTCGAACATTTATCACTTGACGGTGACTCTGTTTGATCGTCGCTCGACACCTACTCCATCAACTGACCGCTCCACGTCATATCTCATTCTGACGGGAAGAAATGGTTCTTTCACACGTTTTATGACACGTACATATAAATGAAGCAGTTGCAGGGTCATTGTAACGTTACGAATTTCGCGGTATTGCAAAAAATCTATTGTTCATCATTTCACGGTGACCTTGTTTGACCTTAGGGCCAGTCGTACCACATCAGGTAACACGTCCATGTCGTACCTCAGTTTGATGGGGAGATCATTAAGACAATGCGGATGCGCCCAATTTCGAAAATTCATCATTTGACGTCGACCTTGTTTGACCTTGGATTCACGCTTACTGCACCACTGGGAAGTTATACAACAGGCGACTTTGTGACGTAGAGATGTAGAGCTTTCAAACGATATAACATTTGTCTATGGGGGAGGGGAGGTATTTAAATCGATCCGATAGGTGGTTCTACCGCTCGCCAATGACAATCCAAATAGAGTGGAGAAGAACAGCACCCAGTTCACACGTGACGATGAAGCAGATGACAGATGCTATTTCTGGACAACTTGTTTACGAGAAAACTGTCGGGGGACGTGAAACTATTAAACTTACGAAAGAGTACACATCACCCATTACACCAGAAGACGCGAATGGTCCGCTAGTGACTAGACAGGTGCGAAACACTCGTGAAAGAGGAGGGAGGTAAACTAAGAGAAAACAACACATCCAGGAAGCTTTCACGAGAAGCGGGTTTCCGTAATGGACCATTGCCACTGTACAGAGAAAGACAATACAAAAGAAGGAAGGCAATGTCACGAAGAAGTTGGTGGAAAAAGACAGTTGCAAAGGCATAGTGGTACTTCCGTTTGTCAAAGGATTATCCGAAACCATTTCACGGATCATGAAGTAATAATAATAATAATAAATAACTTCTTACGCGCCAATATCCCAAAACCAAAGGATTAAGCATTCTCGTACTCGTGTGATAGGCGAAAGTCGTCAACAAAAGGATGGATGTGCTAGGAAGCTAGGGAGGATAGGCGATATTGAAAAGATAGGTTTTGAGGTGACGACGAAATGTAACAATATTTTCTGCTGATTTAACTATAACGGAAAGCGAATTCCATATAGTTGGCGCGGCAACTGAAAAAGCTCGAGTTCCTGCCTTTGTCTTAACTCTAGGAACAGATAGCAACTTCGAACTAGACGACCGAAGTTGTCTGGTTTGTCTAGCTGGTGTGAGCATTGAGTGTAAATAACTAGGTTGTTTGGATGAAAGAGCTTGGTAGGTGATTGTGCAGATCTTAAACATAATGCGATAATGCAGTGATTTTAGAAGTGGCACTGAGCGGGAGAATCGAGGAGATTGTGTGACTACCCTTGCTTGAGATGGAGGCGGCCGTCTATGTAAAATATGATTTATGCAGTTCCATAGCTGACGTGGGTGATCAGAGTTACTCGAGATCATGTTTGTGTAATAATTTGATTTAGCTTTGGCCATTTGTCTGTTGCAGTAGTGACACTGTTTAGAATATCGTGACCTGTCCAAAGGCGAGCGTGATTTGCGCCACAGACGTTCAAGATAGCGCCGGCCCTTTTTAGATTGTACAATTTCAGGAGTCATCCGGACAATACTAGGACAATACAGCAATGAAACCTCACAACACCATTAGGAGGTATCCGGTAAGACAAAAGACAAATTGGAACCACAAATGATGTTCGATTGTGTGTGTGCCAGAGCGTTTGAGAACTATAATGCCTTTTACATCGGAGATACGAAACGTACCTTAGGAACACCGATCAAAGAACACAAAGAAGTCGCTGCGAAACATCGGTCAGCAGATCCTACATCAAAAGCAACAGAAAAACACTGGAAAGGAGATGCATAAATCAGCCATCACAAATCACATTCGGTCACATCCGACTGGGGAAGAAGAGGTATCAAAAGTAATATGGATGAAGAAAACCAAAGACAATACGACTTGAGATCTTGAGATGAGGGCCGGTAAACCTACTATGAAGCATCTAAGACGATTTCTTGAAGAGAAACGATTTTTTAACCGCATTATACCGCTGAAAAGCAGCACATTGCGTGCGTGCGTGCGTGCGTGCGTGCGTGCGTGCGCGTATCGTTCATCATATACAATGTATCAATGAATCTTAATAATAATATTATATTGAAACAGTCGAATGAAACAAAGATTTATACGTAGAAATATTACGGGTGATCCTCAAAAATCGTAAAAACCACGTCATATTTTACATTGGTATTAATTTGACCGAGATCTAACATAATTACTCTGTCTAAACCTTGTGTATTTATAACAATTTAAAGACGGAAAACGTTTATTTGGAAGTATTCTTGAATGACTGCCAATAGACGCGAACTGGAAACAGTAAGGCAGTCCAAGTACCTCGGAGCTATCATCAATGATGAGAGTTCCAGGAACGAAATCCTTGCGCGGTCTGCGCAAACATTAGCAGCACTGGCGAAATTGAAACCAGTTTGGAGAGACAAGAATATGACATTGAAATCCAGAAAACTAATACGTACACTGGTCCTTTCCATCTTTCTGTATGCATGTGAATCATGGACCCTCACAGCGGAACTGCAAAGAAGAATGTCCGCAGTGGAAATGAAATGCTACCGAAGAATCCTCGGTGTTTCCTACATGGACCACATCACCAACGATGAAATCAGAAGAATCATCACTCAACATGTGGGACATTATGAAGACCTGTTGACCACAATAAAAAAGAGGAAACTCAGATGGTATGGTCATATAACACGATCAAGCGGGCTCACAAAAACAATACTAAAAGGAACAGTGCCGGGGAAAAGAAGAGGACAACAGAGGAAGAGATGGTCAGACAATATTGCAGATTGGAGTGGGAAAACCTTAGCAGAAACTCAGACATTAGCACACAACCGCGAAGACTGGCGTCGATTGGTGAAACATTCAGCAATGCAGCGCCCCTATGACCCAGGCGAGGTACGGGAGCAGTTAAGTATATAAGTATTCTTACGGCTAGATCTTGTACCAACTTTAGGATCAGGCTAGATGCATTGCCTCAGACGACTCGCCTCTCTCTTCATTTTCGTGTTGTCATTTTCGGAAGCTGATTATTACTCAAAATCGAAAAAGAAGAAGACTGCCGGACTATTATTCTTGGCATGTTGGTGGTCAGCTTGCGCTAAACATCCCGCTAGTAATCGTTGACCAATCTCAAAGCAGAGGTCGCGAGCTTCCCCAAAAGTATTGAAATTGGTAGGAGCTCGCGACCGGAAACGATTGATGACATCATTAATACGTAAACGTCTACGTCACAAGTATTGTAAACTCGCGATCAACAGTTACCTACTCAGCAACGGTACATAGTACGTAACGTGACTGCACCAAGCAGGATTCTATTGTCCAAATTTCCCGGTTTCAACTGTGGTACTGCAACTTCAATGGAAACTACGATTTCCAAGACACTGGCTCAGATAAACACCGCTAATAACAGCGACACGGGTATACCAGGAAGAGGACCGTTAGAAGAGACTATTTCAGTTTCGCCTTCTGCAAAACCGCCAAGTTTAACCGTATCATGCGAGCGCTCCCTCCTCCGAAAACGGAACACATGTCGAGTCGGGCCTTGTTCGTCACTCGTTGACAATGATCAGCGGAAGAGAGGCGATATTGTCAAAACGAGAGGACTACGGGAGAAGGTCTTACATTATATACACCTCACCTCGGCAAGCAGAAGCTCGTATTCGAAAACGCACATGCTTTCTTCATTGAGGGTGCGTTCTCCGCCGGGATCGAGGATTATCGACTTCCTAGGAGAGCAACCGTCGGTTCTGGTTCGTCTTGTGTTATTGCCCGCGTCTTATCCCTATCCATCGTGAATACCTATTGAACTAGGGCATTCGCCGTAGCTGCGCAGAGTCTGGAGTTGTCTCCTTCTTAGTGTTAGATCAGTTAAAATATGACATAATTCCGCCGTCGTGTACAACCTTACATTTATCACATTGCGTATCGACATTAGTTTCTTGGCGTACCCATCCATCTATTGTCAACTTTAATATTGCGTATCTATTTTGACATTTAAAAACCCGTTGTTTTGATGTGCTTCTGAGCTTTGTTTTCAAAGGAATTAGGCGCGATAGAAGTTACATTATATTATTATTATTATTGATACTAACGAGTTCTGGATGTTTTACAGTGCGTGCGTGTGAACAGTGTTGAAATAACATGCATCTCGTGTGTGTGTGTGCATGCGTGCGTGCGTGCGTGTGCGTGTGCTTGTGCGTGTGTACGTATGTGTGTGCGTGTGTGTGTGTGTGTGTCTGTGTGTGTATGTGTGTGTGTGTGTGTGTGTGTGTGTTTATGTGTATATGTGTGTGTATGTGTGTATGTGCGTGTGTACGTATGTGTGTGTGTGTGTGTGTGTGTGTGTGTGTGTGTGTGTGTGTGTGTGTGTGTGTGTGTGTGTGTGTGTGTGTGTGTGTGTGTGTGTGTGTGTGTGTGTGTGTTGTGTGTGTGTGGGGGGGGGGGTGCTACATTATCTAAATACTAAAACAATGTTTATCCAAACTATTGTGTGCGTGCGTGCGTGTCTGCGTCAATATGTGAGCATCAGTGAAATAAGGACATATTTCTAGAAACGTGTGCTCCTAATATTGAGAGAAAAATGTCATAAACTCCGGTCGTAGAGAAATCGCAACGACGATGTGCTAGCTTGTTTGTGCAACGTTTTGTGTAGTTTTGGAGAAATAATTAAACAAACTGAGAACTTGTTTCATTCGTGCTGCATGACCAGTCGACGTTATTTTCACAGATGGAATATCTTGTGCACGTGTTTCTGTGATGATATGTTCTACTTTTGGTGGAGGCATTGTAATAAGGTTTGGCTTCCGTAGACCTGAAATTTTAATTTATGGCAGCCTTTATAAATGCGTCCTACTATGCGTTAGCAACGAGAACACGGATGTTGCCATTTTTCTCTTGACCGTTAATAACCTTGAACAAAGGTCAACAGTGTTTTTTTTGCCTAAAATTCTCCTACTAGAGAGTGAAAATGATTGCTTGAAGCTTTTAGTCATTGTGGCACACAGGGTATTATTCTTGGTCACTTTGAGACTTTGATATCTTTATGTGGATGCGTGGGTTTGACTGCATGGTCAAAACACTACTCTGCCCTGTAAGGTCACGACTGCCTATTTTGTTACAAGACAAACACCCACCAAGGTAACAGTGTAATCATTTAACCGAATATCATTGTTTTATTGTTACTATGTCACCAACTAGCACAATTTTTATTGTGTATGTGTTTTTATATCTTCGTCTCCATCCTATTATGTCACGGGTTTTTGTTGTTGTCAAAGGTGTAATACGTTCTAGTTCAGAAAATCAACATATGCAACCCACGAAAATATAACAATAGCTCTAAATTACCCGGAATACTGTTCGTGGATGGCACAATAACCAAAAAACTAATTTAAAGTGCACAAATGTTTAAAATTATATCTTACTGAGTATGACAACGTATACTTGTGATTGACCTTAAAGTACGTGTAGGGCCTTAGTTCTGGCCAGAACGTCAAATATTGCACCCAAAGGTTGAACAAATATAAAACAAAAGAATATAGGTGTCGCAATAACAACATATAATATAAATTTAGTTAAAATAAGACTTTAGTTAAATTTTATTCACAATTAAATCTTAATTTGTATTTGGGGACAATAACGGTATTCGTGAATTTATAGGATGTCTCACAACGTGTACCTAAAAAGAAACTGAACGTGTTGCGCAGGTTCTGTGCAATTATCATCGCAGACATTTCAATACTGGTCATGCTCCAAATATCGTATTCTAGACAAACATGAGTTTGTTTTGTAAGCAACTGAACAATTGGAACATTCCACAATTGAATAACCGCAGACATTCCAATGCCGCGTATGTTCCAAATGAAAGGACTGTCCATCCAGTTTTTTTATATTGGAAAGCGTACGTAACAATAAGGACGTGATAGAGAGAGGACAGCTGGTTCAGCTGAAGCGTGAACAGTGTGGCAGTCACGAACCAAGCAGTGGTCGGCGGACAAGGACCTTGCATTGAACATGTCAAGTAAAATGAAAACGGTTAATTTACCATAAAGTGAACACATGAAAAACTACCACAGGGGCGTAAACTTTGACGTTTTGGCTGACAAAACGTGCAAAACAGAATTGGAACATTTTGCTTACTGAACTTTTACTAGCAGGATGAAATCGTTTACATTTTTGAGACACCCTGGAGGTATGTTTTGGGCCAGGAAATCAACACGTGCATACAGGAATAAGAGCAAAATAGCGCCAAATGACCAGGCGTAACATCTGCTTGTGGAACATGAGCAAACTATCGTTTTAACTTTGCTAACGCTTTACAATGATGTCTTAATTATAATTTTGAGGACAGCGTAGACACTCAAGACTTTAGAGGGTAGGGTATGTTTTTGCCAGGAAACAATACATACATACACAAAGAGAAGCAAATTTGCTTCAAATTATCAAGACTCAATGTCTACA
>OZ023209.1:43575491-43603220 GCA_963995525.1 Escarpia spicata | reverse complement strand
CTAAATTGAGTGTTGTCACTTCCTCTGAATTATGCCCTGGGAAAGGTTTTTAAAAGATCAAAATACTTTTACATTTTGGTAAAAACGGCTACCCTTTGTTTCATAGTGATGGTTTCTGTTAAGTGTCTTTTGCATGCACATAATCGTAACATATAACTGTGTCAAAACTACATAAGACTTTCAATTTGGAAATTTTTCGACATTTTAAGCAATTAATTCAGGGGAGGGTTGGGGTCTGAGAATTAGTACGCTCTGTGCAAATAGATTAATGTCAACAAATGTGAACGATGTCTAAGCTACTGCTACTGCTACAGCTACTGCTACTGCTACTGCTACTGCTACTGCTAATGCTAATGCTAATGCTAATGCTAATGCTACTGCTACTGCTACTGCTACTGCTACTGCTACTGCTACTGCTACTGCTAGTATCACACCGTTATTGCCGGTAAATTAACTTCACGCACGTTCCAATTAGTTGTCAACAAATGTTAACGATCCCTAATACTGGAATAATAATACATAATATAACCTCCTGCACGCGTGTCTCCATCCCGCAGCCGATATACCTGTTCAAGCGGATCGGGCGCGTGATCGCCAAGATGGTGGCCGTGTGTCACACGATGCAGATGTACGCGGTCGAGGCGGGGCTTCTCGACCGCTACCTCGTGTCCGTCTCCATGCAGGCGCCGCGGGAGGAGCAGGTGGCGGGTAAGGCGGAGGGAATGAAACCGTTCGTCTTCGACCTCGACTACTTTCTCTCGAACAAGAAGGTATTCTTCGCCGTGTTGGTTTTGTTCGAATTCGGGTTTTATGGTGACCAACGTAACGACGACGACGATGGCGGTGGCATCGATGATGATGAAAGAGGAGGAGGACGACGACGATGATAACATAGATCTTATGACGACGACGATGGTGATGATAATGTAGCTGTTATGTTGACGACAACGGTTATGACAATGATGATGATGACGGAGTGTCTTGTGATTGTGATTCAGACGATACTAACTATAACTGTATTGCGATAAACCTATTCCTTGATATAAATCCTAGACTTGGGATGATTTTGATAACTTATAAAACATATCTAGTTATTATTTGTTGTTACAGAGAGTGGGGGAGAGGGGGAGTGTGAGAGGGGGATAGGGGGATAGGGGGATAGGGGGATAGGGGGATAGGGGGATAGGGGGATAGGGGGATAGGGGGATAGGGGGATAGGGGGATAGGGGGATAGGGGGATAGGGGGATAGGGGGATATGGGGATAGGGGGATAGGGGGGTAGGGGGATAGGGGATAGGGGGATAGGGGAGAGGGGGAGAGGGGGGAAAGGGGAGAGGGGGAGAGGGGGAGAGGGGGAGAGGGGGAGAGGGGGAGAGGGGGAGGGGAATACGGGGAGAGGGGGATAGGGGGAGAGGGGAAGAGAGAGATAATGTGGAGAATGAGGAGAATGTGCAGATGATGAGGGAAAGACAATAGTGTTTGCAAAGCTGCAGTTCAACTATGAAGTCTTCTTCAGGATGAGGTGCCGGCGCTGGTGCGACAATTACTGGATAAGCACCCGGATGAACGCACTGATCACGACATTGAGTTGATCGGACGAGAAGTCTGGAAGATCCCGAGTATCCGAAAATACTCCAGCAGCCTTCAACGAATGATGTGTCGAATCGTGCGATACATGAGGTACATTATGCGTGCGTGTGTGTGCGCGTGGATGCGTATGCGTGCCAGGCGCGTACGCAGAAAGTTACGCGATGTATTAAGGGGCACACATCCGGACAATGCGCTTTGTTATAACAATAGTGATTTGTTAAGTGACATGAAAGCATTATAAAGATGTAACCTTTATTGTGCATAAAAGTGTTTAAAAATAAACCCTCTAGGGCGGTCACCCGCCCACAGCAACCCGCAACTCCCGTCAACATATGCTGTCTATATATATATGGAAAACTGTTTTTGGTAATGGTTATCAAGCTAGCGGGTCACCCGTTTGGATTCCTCGGTTTTCATTAATTAATTAACATAATGTTCTTTAATTCTATGCTAACTATGTCGAATGTATACTGCCCGCCAAATTGAATTTAGTAAGTTCGCCGTTTGGAAGGTACGTCCCCGAAGCATATTAAAAACATCCAGTTTCAAAACAAGCTTTATTGCCAATACGGCCGAGTCGGGCTGAGTTAACTGCAATACCCTTTGATATTCAGCTGTCCCACGTTTAACACAGCATTCTTCCTGTTACAAATTAGTACACAAATTACTACACTCGCTAATCCTTTTAAAATTCGGGTAATGTTGCGATCAACAGATTCACTCTAGCTCAGCGTTTCTCAAACGGCGGGTCGCGATCCCCCGGTGGGCCACGAGCGGGTTGCAAGGTGGGGGGTCGAAAGAGGTCTGCCAAAGTCAATCAGTAGAAGCGAATTGTGGGCTGTCACACTTCGTAGGCCTTGTTAGGGCGTAATATAATGTAGAACCAATACATGTATCACAATAAAACATACGAGTATATTCAAGTTCGTGTTCACAAACAGAGAAAATATCTCAGAAACTCGTTAGCTATCCCCAGTGCATTTCGCACTTGCAGGAGATTAGTTCCCTGGATACAGAAACCCGCCCAAAAAACGATCGCTTCTTGCAGCCATTTGGTGCGCCATCAATGATGCCATATCGCATTGCTACAAACACCACTGGTCTGCATTGTATTTTGCACCGATGCCACCGAGAATTTCTTGCAGCGACACTTTTACCCGGTGAACTCAAGGCAGGTTTGGACACGACTGTTAAGTCAACGAACTAAAGCGAACACCTAAAGATCGCGTCTGTTTAGTCTGCTGTGCCAGAATGTGGGGGCTGAATATGAAATGCTTCTCCTCCACCCGGCAGAGCGCTGGCTTTCCAAACGCAAATTTCTTGACCGTATTTTCGCTCTCCTAGCTGAGGTAGCTCAATTCCCGCGGGAGAAGAAGAAGATGAAGTTGCTTCCGAACTTCGAGAGTGCGACTTGGCTGCTAAAGTTAGCATATTTGGTGGACACCTTTGGCAGACTCAACATATTGAATATGTTGCTGGAGGGACGACAGATGATAATCATCGAGGAAACAGAGAAAATGCATGCTTTCAAAGGCAAACTTTATATTTGTGTCACAAAAGTGGAGATGTTCCATTTCGCCGCCTTCCCCATATGCACTGACACAATTTGTTGAACAGTCCGAGATGGATGTCAGCTAGATGAAAAACACGATTTGGGACGATACTTCCGGGGGTCCCCGATTTTCAAAGACTCGTTTCTCTTATTCAAAACCCATTTCTGTGTCAAACTGACGCTGTGTAGGGCGACAACAGCCAACTAGAGCTCTTGGAGTTACGCCGTGATGGAAATGCCAGAATGCTGCACGAATTCGTCGTGAATCTGACAGAATTTTGCAACTCTAACTTGATCTTAGCTAGATAAAAACTGTCAGAAATCAGCGTTCGTAGTCCTTCCAAAGTGGGACCGTGATTATGTTAACAGTTTGCCCTGACTATACTGTCTCGCAGTTATACAAAATAAAACATTTCCTCTGTTCTGACCACCATCACACATTGACCCTGAGTGATGTTCTATGTCATTTTTTCAAATGAGAAGTGAATGACGCTGCTGGGAATGCGCTGTTACATTGACCATCTATACTGTATGAATGGCTGGACAGTGTTGAGGTGCTTTCTTCAGAAACTTCTGTTGACGCACCAAGTGTTGTGCACATGCGATAACCTTGCACGGTACAGGTAATGCGTGCGCCTGCGGGTGTGTACGTGTGCATGCGTGCGTGCGTGCGTGTGTATGCGCGTGCGTGTGCGCTCCACGCGCACCCAGCCGCGTCGCGTACACTTGCCATTGGCGCCTTCCTATAGATGAGAATCCAAATCAGAATCAGTCAGCACGTTTCCTGTGTCGCGCTGACTTGTCGCGCTCGTCTCGGTTCAGCACGTCTCATCACGTCTCTCATGGCGTTGCATTGTATCAGATGATGACATCGGAAGACGGGGGATGCTGTTGGAGATTTAAAACAAAAATTCCGGGAGCGTTGACATATATGCTATTATTCCGTAAGGTCGTGTGGTCTCCATTCACATGTACGCTGTCCGTCAGATGCAACAAGCGAAGAGTCGTGCTACGCAAGGGCCACATCGGCTTCAACGTCTACTTCATCTACTCCGGCTCCGTGAACGTCATCATGGAGAAGGACGACTTGGGCATATTCGTTAAACCGGAAGTCGTCGTGCTCAAAAAGGGCGCCTGCTTCGGGGTGAGTGATGGTCACGTGACATTCGCGTGACACGGTTCTTTGGCAAGTCCATACTTTTCTGCATATATTTTTGTTTCCAAAAAACTTGATCATATCCCGAAATATACTCACTTTTGAGCACAACAATAATTACTTCGGCTGGAGGGTTAAACGATGCGTTCGTCCTCTGTAATTCGGTGTTTCTCTCATTTCACTTGAAATATCGTTAAAACCCAGGGTATCTAATGTCAATAGTGCCGTTGTAAATACTTTTTTCATGTGTTTATTTAGTTTTTATAAACCACTAAACAACTATTATACTAATTTCGTTTAAACTAAACCAAAAATCGACACAAAAATTGATAGGTTATCTTTGTGGATTATGCTTTCTTGTGGTAACCATAGTTCAATTTTCTAGTTTCGTTTTGAGAAAAAATATATTATGTTGATTATATGGACATCGTCGTTCAAAAACAGCTCCACTTACGAGCACATAGGTGCGTTCGTTTATTTACCGAATTAACAAATATTTGCCATACGAAACCGAACGGTACCACAATAACAACAAAACTTCGGTACTTTCCGGTTTCGTGCGGTAACGTACAATCCTGACCATAATGTCTTCCATGCGCAGGAGATCGCTCTGTTAGAGAACACAAGGCGCAATGCGACGATCGTGTGCGCCGAACCCACGGAGTTATTAGTAATCGATAAGTATGACTACTTGAAGAACGGCCTCTCCGATCAGATGAAGGAAGAGACGCGATTACGCTACGAGTTCTTCCGGTAGGTCAACTAGAAACTGCGACTGATTTTCGCAATGTGGAGTGCCGGTCATTTCTCATTCGGTGCTGTGAAACTTGATTGAAAAAGCTCTTGTCACGTTGAAAATTCGTCAATATTCTGCCCATTGAACCTAAACTTTGAACCGATGCGACATGTCTTTCCGAGATCTGAATTTCATTTTGGGCCAAACCTCTCAAATTAACACCAGACCAAAGCTGTCTTGAGCCGTATATCAACAAACACTGAACTATTATCAGTTGTAATGCGGATAACTTGGGCTGCGAGACGCGCGAAATGTTCATGACAATTTGTGTCCACCTTTTTACCACCCATCAGAGGTTTATTTCGGGTGGCTGGTATTCATGCGGCGTTATGTCAGTTACAAGTTAATGAACGATACTGTCATGTTTCGGTACGATTTAAAGGAGGTCGTCTGTTAGGTTACTAGCACGAACTTCCCAGAATCAGTTCTATCTAGTTGACATTTAATCAGACGCGTGCAACGAGCCAACCCCTAAGCAATAATCTATTATTAACACTAAGTGCCAGTAGCTGTTGTTTATAAATCGGGTGTTTTCTTTACAATTTTGCGAGCGAAACTTTAAACTACGAACACTGTATCCGGAGTTCTAAGCACTAATTATTGCAAATAAATAAACGGTCAATAAATGAGGAGCGAACGTCGTAATTAAAAATGAGATGTTCCCAGATTTTCATTTATTAATTAATGTACTAAAGTTCCCAACACTATAATACATATAAATGTTGAATGTATGCTGCCCGCCAAATTGTATTTAGTACGCCCCTAACGACTTTCGTAATTTGGAAGATACAACGACGGAGTATGTTCAAATTGTACACTTCCAAAAGGAGCCTAATTGGCAACATCGCTGAAGAGGGCTGAGTTAGCTGCAATAACTTTTGATGTTCAACGATCTCCCACTGCCCACGTTCAACACAGCATACTTCCTGTTACAAATTATTAGGCTGGCTAATTATTGGTAAAGGAACAGACTGCCTCCCTTACATTTGAATGTGTGTGCGCATGCAGCAATTGGACCCCGCTGGCGAACTGGCCGGAGACTGCGATTCACGCCCTTAGCTACATCAGTAGGACGGAAGACTTCGCTTACAACCGCGTCATCGTCGAGGACTCCCAACGGAACGAGTGGCTTTGGTTCATTGTCAAGGTAACCTGGATGTCCGTCTTGTCTGTTTGCGAACACGCTTCTTCTTACTCCTCGTCTTGGTTCCTTGCGTGGCGCAGATCGTTTAATCTGTTTCGTCCTCTCGACTGTAATTGTTTTCGCCTTTATCGATATCTCTCTTGCCGTCATGTCTCCAGCATAAGTTTAGTCTTCCTGATCTCAATCAACTACACTCCTATTTTTCATGCACTTGTGCAAGTCTTTCTCCGTTCTCCGTACTTTTCTCGTCCATACCAACTAGTTTCATTAAAGGACATTACTACATTTCGAACTCTGCACTTAATATCCATTCTTCCCTCAATCTTCTCGTGTTAATTTAAATTGTTTATTCGCGACTACATATTAAATATGAATACAATAATGAATTTACTTGGTTACATAGTTACAAAATTATTACAGATAGAAACATAATTAAATAATGCAACTCGGGAGCTTCTTTGGAAAATCCAAGGGGCTTATTTGGGAACCATCAGCGACAATGCTGTCACCATTTATTGGTTAAAATGTATATTTACGTACATGCACATAAGTTAGTACTATCTAACGATTTGCAACTACGATCAACAATATCACGCTAGTAATTAGTTTACTCAGAATATTTTGTTTCAATGTAGGAAATTCTAGTGAAATCTCTGTTCACGACTGCAGACATTTTGAAACCCCTTTCTCCGATGCAATGTGATTGCAAAGTTGACTTGACGACAGTGTCAAGTCAAGTCATTCAGGGGAAGGCAGCGCGCCATGTGTAACATTCTAAATTGGTTTTCTCTCCAGGGAAATAGCGAACTGTTACGGTTTATCGATCTAGAGAAATGCACTGATCCGCAATTACTGGCGAGTCTCGAAAAGAAAGGTTTCGAGGTTAGTATGACCATCACATACTCACTAGCTGACACGGCTACGTTTGTCCTTTGGACGCATTGGATATCGACACAGGTTCTTCGGTCGGTTAGGGATCATCTCAGAATGTCGATGTCCGATATCAGACGATATTACTTTCGGGTCCAGAGGCAGTTTAGTCTGGCGTCGATCATCGATTTTTATGCATCGAACCGATACTATTAATATATTGATATCATCACGTCAATGTTTTAAAAAACTGTCGTACGGGAAGGGCATGTGGGGGGGGGGGGTTGAGGCCAGATGAAAGTAATTTCGTCTGATATCGGACATCGATGTGCAGGGATGACTCCTTACGTGTTTGCCATGTATTCGTGACTTTGTTCCAGATATAACCCATCATGTTAAATTTCACTTCAAAGTCCCTACGTCAGGTGCGCGGAGTCCATCTCCATTGTGTAAGGGATATTCTGCACGAGCTATATAATAATAATAATAAGGTAACTTATGTTGCGCCTAAATCCTCGGAAACCAAGCTCAGAGACGCTTCAATACAAAAGGGCTGGTCAGTCTCAAAATCGATAAGTCATATTAAACAGATGGATCGATACGCCAGGGAGCTAAGATGGATACGCAAGGTTATAAAGGTAAGTTTTGAAATGACAGCGTACAACTATATGTACATAAAACACTATTTTACAGTGTTTCGTTGTAAACTCGTATAACTATAATGTAGAGCCTATCACAAGTACATCCGGTTTGCAATTTGAAAGACAAAAGGTGAACACGTCAACAATAAGGAGAACATCCTAGTGCCCATTCTCGCGCTCCAGGGAGCGCTTATGATTAGGCCAATCTCAGTATCGGCATGCAATCGCCTTGTCGCAATGGTGAAGGTAAGCTAAGCTTGATATTCAACCATCTCGTTGTCATCGTAGATACCGCGATTTGGGTTTAGATCAATCGGTGCAGGAGTTACATGTAATGTTCTGAAAGTAGAAGTAATTATTTGAAAATGTACTGCTGCGGGTTTGCATGAATAGTTATTATATTTGAATAGCCTGGACTGTTGCGCCGACGTCTGCGCAGTTCCCACGGTTGCAATCTTGACCGGCCAACACAACAAGTAGGGCGAAGTACAAGTGATTGAGCAAACTGGCGTACATAGGACATCAGCCAGCCTGGCCAGCGGCAGCGTAATGGCTGTAGGCAACCACCACGCCTGTTTTGCGAGAATGTATGAATTGCCCTTTTCCGACATTTTTGATAGGAAATACATGTAGTGAAATAGCCTCGATTATCCAGGCGCCGTGAGGTGGCAGCATTGTCCAATCACAACGGCCAGGCGTATAGCTAATGTAACCGGTAGAGGGCTTTACCCCAGATTCGGGTTGAGACGATGATTGGCTCTCAGGCCAACTATGAAATAATAAATTAAATAAGGATACACTTTTATCAGATAATACTATACTATAACAACTATTAAACTTATATTACACACAAAATAAACCGACATTAAACTTTTTTCGTCATTTAATGCCGTTTAATCACATGCACATTCACTAGGTGGCAGCTCTCACGGCATAACATTCAGAAGGGCCATTCAGAACCAGACTATCGTTCTGGCGAAGTGACGCAGCCAGGCGAGAGTCGTTTAAGCGAGACTAGTAGTGAAGCCCCTTAAAACAGTTGTATTTCACACAGTTCATGACTACTGCGTCAAAGCCGGCCCAGCAAAGGTCGATGATGTCGTTTAAAAGCACCATGACAAACGTACCGAAAAGAGGAATTTTGAAGACCGGCAACACACCGCAGGTGGCGCCGAGCCTGTATGGTGGAGAACCGGAGCAATGGCAACGGTCCAAGTGGCAAGGGATGCCGGCATTGCTCTTCGGAAAACCCGGTCGAAATAAGCTCGCAATGGTGAAAAGACAACAGCTCGCCTTAGAGAGGAAAGGGGAAAAGTTGGACCGGACACCGAAACCGGATAAGTAAGTGTCCGTCTGTACACAGTGTATTTAATGGGAAACAACAGCTGGCGTGTTGGTTTCGTACACCTAAAAGTGTTAATAGAAACTAACCATTCGCAACCAAAATCACATTTTAACGTCAGTTGTTTACACGCATGCACACACAAACACGCACGCACGCTCGCACGCGCGCAGTCGCTCAAGCACACCCACACATACAGAGACACACGCACACACGCACACACACACACACACACACACACACACACACACACACACACACACACACACACACACACACACACACACACACACACACACACACACACACACACACACACACACACACACATACACACACACACACACTTGGTGGCCACTTTTGACTCCGATGATCCAGCATATGAAAGGCAGCCATTCAACGAACACATTGATGCCGTAAGTGACCATGTTTCCCGCCAGAAATGTTTCCGTCTGCCAATACGCTTGCATGACGTCCATTCTGTGTGTTAAAGTTGCCGCCATTTAAACCTGTATTTTGCCAACACCTCGGTATCTCGGCGACCTGGAATGTTGGTATGTTTAACGACCAAGCCTTCAATTTCAGGAGCGATGAGTCCCGGGGTACTATAAACAATTTATGCTTGTCATTTTGAATTTGCAGGAAGGACTCTGCCAAAGTTGGCAAGGGTATTTACCTGCGGATTGACAAGCTGGTGCAAGGCCAGTGCATGGTGAGTGAGTGTGACGCGCATAACTCGCACTACTTTCGTTGTTTCCACGTTTCTGTAAGGGCCGGACAGAGCACCTTGGAAGGGATTTAATTCATATCGTCAAACGATGTTTTGTTACTTGTGACTTCGGTTATAATATCGATAAAATACATTAATAGTTTTAAAAAATTGCTCTAGACAGCAGCTGACGAAAGAGAGATTTCCGTGGAGGTCGTCAATGTCACCAGATGTAGCATCTGAAGAAGATGAAGAAGAAGAAGAAAACACCAATGGAAAAGGATGAGTAAGAGACGGAGGAGGAGCAGAAGAAGACAGTAAAGGAGAAGGATGAGTAAGAGACGGAGGAGGAGCAGAAGAAAAAAGTAAAGGAAAAGGACGAGTAAGAGAGGGAGGAGGAGCAGAAGAAGACACTAAAGGAGAAGGATGAGTAAGAAATGGAGGAGGATCAGAAGAAGACAGTAAAGGAGAAGGATGAGTAAGAGAGGGAGGAGGAACAAAAGTAGACACTAAAGGAGAAGGATGAGTAAGAGAGGGAGGAGGAGCAGAAAAAGAGAGTAAAGGAGAAGGATGAATAAGTGACGGAGGAGGAGCAGAAGAAGAAAGTAAAGGAGAAGGACGAGTAAGACAGGGAGGAAGAGCCGAAGAAGACAGTAAAGGAGAAGGATGAGTAAGAGAGGGAGGAGGAGCAGAAGAAGACAGTAAAGGAGAAGAACGAATAAGAGAGGGAATAGGAGCAGAAGAAGACTGTAAACGAGAAGGATGAGTAAGATATTGAAGAGGAGCAGAAGAAGACAGTAAAGGAGAAGGATGAGTAAGATACGGAGGAGGAGCAGAATAAGACAGTAAAGGAGAAGGACGAGTAAGAGAGGGAAGAGGAGCAGAAGAAGACAGTAAAGGAGAAGGATGAGTAAGATATGGAAGAGGAGCAGAAGAAGACAGTAAAGGAGAAGGATGAGTAAGATACGGAGGAGGAGCAGAATAAGACAGTAAAGGAGAAGGACGAGTAAGAGAGGGAGGAGGAGCAGAAGAAGAGAGTAAAGGAGAAGGACGAGTAAGAGAGGGAGGAAGAGCAGAAGACGACAGTAAAGGAGAAGGATGAGTAAGAAAGGGGGAGAAGCAGAAGAAGACAGTAAAGGACAAGGACGTGTAAGAGAGGGAGGAGAAACAGGAGAAGACAGTAAAGGAGAAGGATCAGTAAGAAGGGAAGGAGAAGCAGAAGAAGACAGTAAAGGAGAAGGATGAGTAAGAGAGGGAGGAGGAGCAGAAGAAGACAGTAAAGGAGAAGGATGAATAAGATATGGAAGAGGAGCAGAAGAAGACAGTAAAGGAGAAGGATGAGTAAGATACGGATGAGGAGCAGAATAATACAATAAAGGAGAAGGAGGAGTAGGAGAGGGAGGAGGAGCGCAGAACAAGACATTAAGGAGAAGGATGAGTAAGAGAGGGAGGAGGTGCAGAAGAAGACAGTAAATGAGAAGGATGAGTAAGAAAGGGGGGAAGCAGAAGAAGACAGTAAAGGAGAAGGATGAGTATGAAAGGGGGAGAAGCAGAAGAAGACAGTAAAGGAGAAGGATAAGTAAGAGAGGCAGGAGGAGCAGAAGAAGACAGTAAAGGAGAAGGATGAGTAAGAGATGGAGGAGGAGCAGAAGAAGACAGTAAAGGAGAAGGATGAGTAAGAGATGGAGGAGGAGCAAAATAAGACAGTAAAGGGGAAGGATGATTAAGAGATGGAGGAGGAGCAGAAGAAGACAGTAAAGGTGAAGGATGAGTAAGAGAGGGAGTAGTAGCAGAAGAAGACAGTAAAGGAGAAGGATGAGTAAGAGAGGGAGGAGGAGCAGAAGAAGACAGTAAAGGAGAAGGATGAGTAAGAGAGGGAGGAGGAGCAGAAGAAGACAGTAAAGGAGAAGGATGAGTAAGAGAGGGAGGAGGAGCAGAAGAAGACAGTAAAGTAGAAGGATGAGTAAGAAAGGGAGGAGGAGCATAAGACGACAGTAACGGAGAAGGATGAGAAAGAGAGGGAGGAGTAGCAGAAAAAGACAGTAAAGGAGAAGGATGAGTAAGAGATGGAGGAGGAGCAGAAGACGACAGTAAATGGGAAAGATGAGAAAGAGATGGAGGAGGAGCAGAAGAAGACAGTAAATGGGAAGGATGAGTAAGAGAGGGAAGAGGAGCAGAAGAAGACAGCAAAAAGGAGAAGGATGAAAAAGAGAGGGTGGAGGAGCAGGAGAAGACAGTAAAGGAGAAGGATCAGTAAGATATGGAGGAGGAGTAGAAGAAGACAGTAATGGAGAAGGATAAGTAAGAGAGGGAGGAGGAGCAGAAGAAAACAGTAAAGGAGAAGAACGAATAAGAGAGGGATGAGGAGCAGAAGAAGACATTAAGGAGAAGGATGAGTAAGAAAGGGGGAGAAGCAGAAGAAGACAGTAAAGGAGAAAGATGAGTATGAAAGGGGGAGAAGCAGAATAAGACAGAAAAGGAGAAGGATAAGTAAGAGAGGGAGGAGGAGCAGAAGAAGACAGTAAAGGAGAAGGACGAGTAAGAGATGGAGGAGGAGCAGAAGAAGACAGTAATGGAGAAGGATGAGTAAGAGAGGGAGGAGGAGCAGAAGAAGACAGTAAAGGAGAAGGACGAGTAAGAGATGGAGGAGGAGCAGAAGTAGACATTAATGGTGAAGGCTGAGTAAGAGAGGGAGTAGGAGCAGAGAAGACAGTAAAGGAGAAGGATGAGTAAGAGAAGGAGGAGGAGCAGAAGAAGACAGTAAAGGAGAAGGATAAGTAAGAGAGGGGGAGGAGCAGAAGAAGACAGTAAAGGAGAAGGATGAGTAAGAGAGGGAGGAGGAGAAGAAAAAGACAGTAAAGGAGAAGGATGAGTAAGAGATGGAGGAGGAGCAGAAGACGACAGTAAATGGGAAGGATAAGTAAGAGATGGAGGAGGAGTAGAAGAAGACAGTAAAGAGGAAGGATGAGTAAGAGAGGCAGGAGAACACAGCAAAAAGGAGAAGGATGAAAAAGAGAGGGTGGAGGAGCAGTAGAAGACAGTAAAGGAGAAGGATGAGTAAGATATGGGGGAGGAGCAGAAGAAGACAGTAAAGGAGAAGGATGAATAATACATGGAGGAGGAGCAGAAGAAGACAGTAAAGGAGAAGGATGAGTAAGATATGGAGGAGGATCAGAAGAAGACAGTAAAGGGGAAGGATGAGTAAGAGAGGGAGGAGGAGCAGAAGAAGACAGTAAAGGAGAAGGATGAGTAAGAGAGGGAGGAGGAGCAGAAGAAGACAGTAAAGGGGAAGGAGTAATAAGTGAGGGAGGACGAGCAGAAGAAGACAGTAAAGGAGAAGAATGAGTAAGAGAGGGAGGAGGAGCAGAAGAAGACAGTAAAGGAGAAGGATGAGTAAGAGAGGGAGGAGGAGCAGAAAAAGACAGTAAAGGGGAAGGATGAGTAAGAGAGGGAGGAGGAGCAGAAGAAGACATTAAAGGAGAAGGATGAGTAAGAGAGGGAGGAGGAGCAGAAGAAGACAGTCAAGGAGAAGGATGAGTAAGAGAGGGAGAAGGAGCAGAAGAAGACAGTAAAGGGGAAGGATGAGTAAGAGAGGGAGGAGGATCAGAAGAAGACAGTAAAGGGAAGGATGAGTAAGAGAGGGAGGAGGATCAGAAGAAGACAGTAAACGGAAGGATGAGTAAGAGAGGGAGGAGGAGCAGAAGAAGACAGTAAAGGAGAAGGATGTGTAAGAGAGGGAGGAGGAGGTGAAGAAGACAGTAAAGGAGAAGGATGAGTAAGAGAGGGAGGAAGAGCAGAAGAAGAGAGTAAAAGAAAAGGATGAGTAAGAGAGGGAGGAGGAGCAGAAGAAGACAGTAAAGGAGAAGGATGAGTAAGAGAGGGGGAGGAGCAGAAGAAGACAGTAAAGGAGAAGGATGAGTAAGATAAGGTGGAGGAACAGAAGAAGACAAATTAATACCACCTGCAGCCCATTCGTTGTGTAAGTTTCCTGATCTTGTGAAGACTGCGAATGTTCTTCAATATATCCTCTTCGTGGATATTTAAGTGTCGTCGGCATTCCGGCACGCGTCAAAGAGGGGGGCATACAACAGTTTAGCCTGTATATGCAAGTTAGGTAAGATTGTTTATAAACGACAATGCATAGACATAGTCTTGAGACAGAACCTCTTCCGGCAAGATTTCGAAAACGATCGTGTTTTCTATGCGAATTTTAGCGAGCCGTTGAATAAGAACTCATGCTTGCAGGGACTCGAGCCGCTGTTTCCCGACATGGAAGTTGGACGTCGCTACTCGCAGCAGCGGTACTCCCTCGTCAGCCAAGGGTGCACTATCGTACACTTGCCTAGGGTCAAGTTCAGGTTTGTCGTAGTTCCTTCTTTCCGTTTGATATATATCCATCTTGAACATAAATTCAACTCAGGTTTAGTCTGCATGATCGATTGATGATCGTAAGGTGTGGCATAGTTTTGATTCATAGCCGTCGGAACGTCGTAAATATTGGGAGACAGAGACTTAACAAAACTTTCTACTGTACCCCCACCCTTAGGCTCACAAAAACCTCCAACTGCACCCGCTTTGGTGCTTACCAAAACTCAAATTTCACAAGCCCAGAGGTTCACTAAAAACTACAACTTCGCCGGCCTTGACGCTCACAAAAACTCCAACTGCACCCACCTTTAGACTCACTAAAACTACTTCATCCCGTTGCCGTAATATCAGGGGCTTAGCATATATGCAGGCCCAGTACCGAAAACGTTTAGTGGGTTGAGCTCTCCAAGTCCCCCGGTTCCGGCGCCCATGTAACTGAGTTCGGTTTGAGTAAAGCCCTTGAAGGGCGCTGTGCGAATTCAGGAAAAAATGCGTTTAACTATCTCTCCACCTGGCGAATACAAGCGTCGCTGTCTGTGCTGCAGGGAGTTGGCGCCACCGGAAACGTTGAATCACATTGCCTTGCTGTTGATGGAAGACTATCCACACGACAGGGAGCTCGGGGATAAGTTCATTAACAAGTCCACGTGGGAGATATACAAACATGGCGTTGTCCAGGTAAGTCCCTAAACACAAAAGAGCAGCGTAGGCGTACATATGTCTCGTCGGTTCACTTCTCCTGCCGTCAAGTGATATACTTATGTTACTTAGATCCCTTCCCAATTTAATCACTAAAACAGCAACCTGCAATCGCCAAACCTACCAACAAGTGTCTACGATACATATAATTGGATCATGTAAATAAAAACTACACGAACGAAATAATCAATCAAATTTTCGTTAGCTGTTGGATAAAGCAGTAGCTTCACACAGGCGTTGATACAAACAGTCTAGTCAATCATAAATTCGATCCCGCCAAACATTAAAACAAGACATTTACATGTACACATATTTATATCTTCTGAAAATAATGGACAACTTTGTTAATTTAATTTAATAGTTTGTTCCTGTAAATTAAAAGTTATATAATACAATAAAATAAACAGCAACATATCCCATAGAATTAAATAGTAGGTATAAATTGGATATTCTATAGAAAACCAGCCGCAAAATTCCAATTGTAGAAGAATAGCGGGAAGCAGTGGTCAAGTGATTAGAGAGCTGGACTGGGGAACTGGGGTTCGAATCCTGGTGCTGGTCGGCCAGTTGTTGGGTATTGTTTCGGCCGCCGTGATGAAACTCGGGGAATTTCTGTCACCCTACGTTGCCTGGGTCTTTCGGAAGATACGTTGTAAGCCGTCCGTCCTCCTATCTAGTGTCAATGCCAGGGGAAGTAAAACATCACACGTACGGAAATGGATAACACCTGTCGTGGTCTCACTGAGCGGAGGTCTCATTCTAAAAGAAACAACCTATACGACGTGTATCATCGACAAAATGATGTTGGTCATATAGTGGAAGAAAAAAATGTACGTATAATGTTTGTTACTAAATGGTAGACATGTTGTTGGTAGGCGCTCGTGCAGAGGCAGCGCCAGTCTTACCCATCGATCGAGAACTACCTGCGCTTTGATGCCGTCCGCGACATTGATCACATACGCTACACGCCCGTCAACCAGAAGGACTGGAACCCCGCGACAGCCCGTCAGGAGAAACCAGCATCGAGCGCGAAGAAAGGTCAGACATCTGCCGTGGTGCGAACGCGCAGTGGTGCATTCACACCGAGTTGGTCCATAATGCGCTGCCTTCCGATCTCGTGCTTACCCTGTGAATTCGAGTTCGTGATCTCACGGGGTTCCTCTTAACTTTAAAGTTCACCACACGCAAACATGTACGCACGCGCGCGCTGGTACATACGCAGTCAGGCACTTACATTCTCACACGTGCACATCCGCGCACACGCGCACATACGCGCACACGCGCACACGCGCACACGCGCACACGCGCACACGCACGCACATAATAAATTATTTAAATTACATTTTAAATTCTCATATCAAAGATTATCGGGGAAAAATATATAAATTTAATATATAATGGAGTTAAACGAGCGTACATTGACTGGCTTTAAATCGAATCGCATGTTGTATATCGCTTCTTCTTCCTTTATTGGATAGCTTTATACCGCCCCGAAATTGTCACTAATTTGGCAATTAACATTTGAAGAACAGAAAAGAGCCAACATGCTGTAAACTTGCAATTTGGTCATGAAAGAAGCATCTATCGGCTTGTAATGTACAATATGATCCTGCTGTATCCAGAGAAGCCGCCGATTCGACCGAAGACAAGGAGAGGGTCGCTGCCGCCCAGAGCACAAGCCGACAGCATGACTGAGTCGTCTCAGAGTAGTGTCGCGATATCCGTGCTGGCCCAATCAGCCGACCCCGCACTTAGCGACCGCAACATGGCTCGAGTGCATCCGACGCACGAACGCAGGCCGTCTGCTCAGACTCTGACGGTCGACCGCAGAAAGAAGTCTTTGTATACGCATGCGCATCCGCGTAGGCAGTCTATTTCGATTCACTCTTCGTCGTCTACTCAGTTGGTCTCCCGAACTTCCCCGTCCAAGGTACGTCCGGCGTCTTTCTGAAGCTGCGCGCGAACGCGCAAGCACGTGCACATCTACGTATGTTCACACGCACATGCAACGCGCGCACGCACGCATGAACACTCACGGACATGCACATGCACGCATGCACACTCACGGACATGCACACGTAAGAGTACGCATGCACACACGCGCGAGCGCGCACACACGCACCTACACATACACGTACGTACGCACACATACACGCGCACGCACACAGGCACACACGCACACACACACGCACACACACACATGCACATGCACGCGCAAACACAAAAGCACACGTATACACAAACGTCTAGACTGTGAAGCCAACCATCATAATGGATCTACGCTGGCACGTCTACCAAATGGTAAACTCGCACAAGCGTGTATCTATCTATCTATCTATCTATCTATCTATCTATCTATGTATGTATGTATGTATGTATGTATGTATGTATATATGTTTGTATGTATGCCTACACGAATGGTGTTACAACTGCTGTTGTTTTTGCTTCACAGCGTTTTTTGACGAGTCGCGACTACAACGCGCCGGCGGAAAGACCGGAAACAGTTGGTGAGTTACGTCACGTCCGACTCTCGCAGATCATCGACTTACAGCGGTTACTGGAGCGCCGGAATCGCTCGAATGAGATCCAGCGAAATGTGCCGTTACCCAACACAAACGTCAACTACAGTAGCAACCGCGGAGTGCAAGTCACGAAGGCAACATTCACCACGTCTCCCGACGAAATACACCTACCATCGACTGTACAACACTAGCGTCAGGCTCCACTTGCCAGAGAGCGTCGTTGTGGCATCAGAGGACGTCGTAGTAGCATCAGGTTGCACTCGCGAGAGGGCGTCGCAGCAGCATCAGATTGCACTCACGAGAGGGCGTCGAAGTAGCATGAGGTTGCACTCGCGAGAGAGGGCGTCGTAGAAGCATGGGGGTTGCATTCGCGAGAGGGCGTCGTAGTAGCATTAGGTTGCACTCGCGAGAGGGCGTCATAGTAGCATCAGGTTGCACTCGCGAGAGGGCGTCATAGTAGCATCAGTTGCACTCGCGTCAGGTTGAACTCTTCAGTGTGCGTCGTAGTCATAATCAGAATCGTATCTAATTGACCCAATTATACGGATCAACGTGTAATTCAGTTATTAATAAATCATAATAATGACAAAAGAGAAACAAAGGCAGTTAGCTGGTAGTTTGCTAAAGCGGCACACTGGGTATAATAAAATGGTTCCTCTGAAGACTTGATGTTAATTCGAAATATTCCTCAGCAAGTAATGAGTACCTTGCAATCTAAAAAAGTGCAATTGATCGATATATGCGCGCGCGCGCGCGCGTGCGTGTGTGTGTGTGTGTGTGTGTGTGTGTGTCGGACAGTTCTAATGACCCTTCTTTTACATTTAGTTACCGTAATAATCTTTTGCGGAGAGACGTTTTTTTAGAGAATAAAGGAGGCTCGGTTACTTTCGTGTGATTATACCATATATTTACCCATTAGACGCTTTGGAATACGTTATATATGTATAGAGAAAGAATGCATTGATGTTTAAGGCCAACATTTGCGCGACATATAGGTTGGTTGGGTGGTTTTCGTAAACGCGAGCATTTGACAGGTTCGGCGACGTTGACTGTTAGTGACTGTTATCTAACGGCGAGTGCGGATTATGCTGGCGAATGTTCATGGATGTAGGTTAGACTGGGTCAGCGCGGCCACTTTGGGTAAGAAGGCTCCCCATCACGCACGCAAAATTAAAAGTCTGAATGTCCCAAAATCGTGTGCAAAGTTATGCTGACATATACCGGATATCCACCAAGGAAACGATGCAACTAGAAACACCTGTAATTAGGCCCGATGTGTCTTTGGAAATATGTTATGCAATTTGATCTAATATTTAGCCATTAGTCTAAATTATGTAACTTGTAATACATCGGTGTAAAATACGAACTTAACTGATGACTGACATTACAGTATTATCATTCACCTTGCATGTCAGACAATATACCAAAAAAGTAGGTAGTGCTTTGCATACATCGTGTTAAGACACACGATTTGCATTTGGGCTAAGACTGCCCCCTACCGGCTTCCTATGCATACACATCATCACCATGTTACAAATTTATGACAATGTGTAAAATATTAAGTTGTTACGATAACATTGCATTTTAAAAACGTACTATTATTTAAATTTAACAACTACGATAGAATATCGCGGACCGTCTTAACCCATGTGGGGAGCTGTCTTAACACATGGTAAAGGGCAAGATGGTGTTTTGGGTATTCGTACTACTTTTCATATATAATTCATCTGGTTTGTCTATTTATTGAAAACTGATTACATATGGGTAACACATGATATTTGTTTATAGTATGACCACATTAAAGACTTGTTAGCGGTTATTGTTATTTGTGGGAAATCTGAACGTTTTCTTTAGGGAGGCAGCGCTGCCCCAATGGAAAGCATAAATGAGAATGCGGAATAACTATGAAATAATGGAGGTGTCAAAATTATCACAACGACAGATAGTATATATATATATATATATATACTATACAGTGCTTTGAATGTCGCAGATGAGAACATTAAAGCCAATAAATATTGTTTTATTTGTAGCCATGCGACGCCAGAATGGCGGTTTTAAGATTTCCGAAAACATTTCATCATGACAGATAGAGAGAGGAGGATGAGGAGGAGGATGAGGAGGATGAGGAGGAGGAGGAGGAGGAGGAAGACGAGGGGGAGGAAGACGAGGGGGAGGAGGGGGAAGAGGGGGAGGAGGGGGAGGAGGAGGAGGAGGGAAAGGACCAGAGAGAGATGAGGAGCGGAAGGAAGGAGACTGAGACAGAGAGACAGACAGACGGAAAGACATACATACCGAGAAAGAGAGAGAGAGAGAGAGAGAGAGAGAGAGAGAGAGAGAGTGAGAGAGATACAGAGAAAGAGTGAGAGAGTGAGAGAGTGAGAATGAGAGCGAGAGAGAGAGAGAGAGAGAAGGGGAGAGAGAGAGAGAAAGGAGAGAAAGTGTGAGAGATACAGACAGACAGACAAGACAGACAAGACAGACAGACAGACATAGAAACAGAAACATACATATAAAAACAGAATTAGTGGAAGGGAGAAAGAGAGATAAAGACGGAGACATCGGCGTTGACTTCCACAATAACGTAGCACACACTACCAATGGCTGTCTAGAACCTCGAAACTACTCAAGCCCCAGTGCACCACCTAGACACACCAATGAACTGTACGTCCAAGATTACGTAACAACCGCAGGTATTCGTGACCACGTAACAAACGCCACAGTATTTATTTTTATTCGAGTCGCGTTGTCATGACGTTTCCCACGTAGACAGCTTGCTTGTAGTAAACAAGTAATCACGAGAAAGTCTACAATCATATTACATGTTCAGTCACAAATATGCTTTTCATATTTTAGTGTAACTCAAACATTTCTCCGTTCCCAGGTTTTATTAATCCAGATATACTGACGGAATAAATTCGCCTGTCAAAGTATGACATCCTCGGCGTGTCACGTGTCTTCTTTTGTTGGATACCTATTTATCCTACGTGGACAGTAGCACATCTACCATATTTACTTTCTAAATGTCTAGATTTCCAAACCAGATGAAACAGTGCATGGTGGCGTAGCTTCATATAGAGTGTACTACAGAACGCATTCACCTGTATTTACCATTCAGGTAAAGGCATAGATGTAATATTATGTTGAATGTTATATATAATGTTGACATTTTACATGCTAATTACATCAGTTAAAATGTGCAGAAATGAAGCTTTGAAACGTCATGCACGTCATTACTGCACACGCATGCACGCACGCGCGCTCGCTCGCTCGCTCGCACACAGTGCTCTCCTAAAATATACATGGGATACGAAAACAACAATGAACTAATTTATATAATTCTATAATAAAGCAATTATATACAATGATCTTACTCGATGATACTATATGTATGATATTATGTTAGTGCATTTTACGACAAGTACTGTATGCTTCATTGTTTATTGATGTTGTTGCAAACGTCTACACCAATCAAAAAACAACAATTAAGTGGACAGACATTACGAACGATATTCACAAACAAGCAAGCACTCTAACAAATGGACAGACGAACGTATATGTTAGATTTGCTCTGGATGTCGCTGAACACATTGCTTCATCCGGCGACTGTGCCGATGAACACATTGCTTCATCCGGCGACTGTGCCGATGAACACATTGCTTTATCCGGCGACTGCGCCGATGAACAGACTGCTTCATCCGGCGACTGTGCCGATGAACACATTTCTTCATCCGGCGACTGTGCCGATGAACACATAGCTTCATCCGGCGACTGTGCCAATGAACACATTGCTTCATCCGGCGACTGTGCCGATGAACACATTGCTTCATCCGGCGACAGTGCCGATGAACACATTGCTTCATCCGGCGACTGTGCCGATGAACACATTGCTTCATCCGGCGACTGTGCCGATGAACACATTGCTTCATCCGGCGACTGTGCCGATGAACACATTGCTTCATCCGGCGACTGTGCCGATGAACACATTGCTTCATCTGGCGACTGTGCCGATGAACACATTGCTTCATCCGGCGACAGTGCCGATGAACACTTTGCTTCATCCGGCGACTGTGCCGATGAACACATTGCTTCATCCGGCGACTGTGCCGATGAACACATTGCTTCATCTGGCGATTGTGCCGATACGGAGTCTTCTTACTTCTCTACGTCGTACATTGGGTTTCCAATGTTACCATTCGACTCAGATTGATCCATCGTACTAAAAATATAAATAGGTCGTTGCTTAAACGTGCTTACCAAAGCAAACGTAGGTACATATACGCACGTACATACATGCGCACGTACGTACGAACCGGTGTAGGGATATGTACATATTGTGTGCAAACAGTGAAAATTCCACAATAATAACAAAAACATGAATAATACAATACTACATATGGTACTCAACTGAATGGGTGTATCACTTTCTCTGGTTCACCAGACATGTATATATTTGATATTTGTTCGTTATGGCGCCTGCGTCAATAGCTGGCTGACTGACTGTCTTCGTACCTTTCGTAGTATGGGTCGTTGAAACTCTCCAAGGTCTTAGATTTCTGTTGATTGCCAAGGTCGAAGGGCTTATTCTTCGTCCTAAAATATTAATGAATCCGTTGGTTTAAACACGCACACGCACACGCACACGCACACGCACACGCACACGCAAGCCTGCACACACACGCGCGCACGCATGCGCGCACACACACACAAACGCTCACCCACCCCCACACACTCTCTCTCACTCACTCACTCACGTACGCACGCACGCACACATACACACACGCACAATCGCTAACTCACTCACGCACGCACGCATGCACACAAACACACACATATACACGTACACGCACACACAAAGAGACTGTATTTCCATGAGAAGGAGTTATAAGTAAGAATAGAATGTCATCTAGGGTACATCGTTTCACAATGCAAACATGAACAGCCAGTTGAAAATATACATTGTGGACCCAAACGGAACGAAGAGAATTACTTACGAAGAATCATCGGATGTTCCAACACAGTAGATCAAGAGCCGACGGAAGGCCAATAAGACAAACAATACACCAACGACTATTGCTATGACGACGCCTGAAAAAAGAGGCAAAGGAAAATGTCTGCGATTGGCATGTTTTCTAGTTGTGTATCCCGTGGCAACAACGCCAACAACAAAAGTGTTAAACGAAATAAAAACAAGGCATTAGTTAAAATCCGTTTCCCATGTGTACACAAAGTTTAACATTGTATGTAGCATTTGAGAACATTAAACATTCGGTTTTAAACCCGTCTGTGTAGCGATTCCCGCAGAAAATAAAAATGTAATGAGCTTGGCGATCACGTGGTATTGTGTCGTCACACATGACGTACACTCGCATCAGGCCGACACTTTCAATGCATTAAGAGCATGTTTACAAGGATAGCCTTTGGGTCGAAACGAGCGTCAGAATGAGTTATTGTGCGATATTCCGATATAATGCAAACACTAGTCATCATAGAGGAACAAGCAGTTATCTTACGGTTCCACGTGAACCCAATTTTATTGAAAAGAATGAATGCGAATGGGCCTACAAGTACAAGCCGGCGAGGTTTCGCTGACCTTCGGCTCTTTTTCAGAATAATTATATCGATTGCAACCCACGGGAGACAATCTACACCAATAAACATACATAGTAAACATACATTGTATCCAGCTACAGAAAGTAACATGTATAATCTCATAATATCACTAGAATATCGATATATGAAAGAGGAGTTGTACAATTTATCATAACAACTTAAATCAGTCAACACAATTCCGTTGACCTCGGTAGCTCAAGCGATAGACGCGTTGGTTTCGCGTCATTTGTTTTACAATGCATTGAAAGGGTCGTCCTGATGCAAGTATATGTCATATGTGACGTCACATATAGGCATACCGAAAAGTTCGCCAAAAATATGCATATCCGAAGAAGGCCAGATGCACAGCGTATAATGTGGAATTATTAATTTATTGGATTCTTAAAAAATATTCAGCAAGATGTAACATAATATGAATTCAAGCGATAGGGGATTTGTTCCCTTTAAGTAACGAGGATATTTGAACTAAAATAACAATTTTAGTGATAAAAAACGAGGATAGCTGCTTTAGAACTACAATTCGATGGTGATAACAATAATGTTGTCATGTCATTGTGAGATGACGATGATGATGACAGAGATAATGCTCTTGAGTGCGACCATGCTACGTTGGTGATCACGTTACTTATGGTGATCACGTTACTTATGGTGATCACGTTACTTATGGTGATCACGTTACTTATGGTGATTACGTTTTAGTTAAGTAAAATTAGTTGTTTAAGTTTACTGATGCTGGCATTTATTTTAAACAGTTAATTTATTTGCTTTAATCTTAGCACTAATTTGTTTGCATCTACCGATGTTTATACAACTCTCTTTATTTTTTGCTATCTTTATTTTTGTTTTATTTCATACATAATAATGTATTAGTTGTACGTATAGTACAGAGACCATCTATAGATATGGCACTTTGTAAAATAAATATATTAATATTATTAGTATTATTATTATTGCTATTGTTGTTGTTTTATTGTTTTGTTGTGAAAATTTGTGTGTTCTTACCAGTTGTGAATATGGACTTATTATGAGTATTCTTGGCAGCAACAGGGTTCGACGAAGTCGTGGCCTCTACAGTCGACTGGGTAGAGGTAATGTCCGACAGGACGGTTGCTGTCTTTTGAGCAGTTGTCGATTTCATCGTCGGTTTAGTCGTAGTAGTTGGTTTGGTCGTCGGTTTAGTCGTAGCAGTAGTAGTTCGTTTGGTCGTAGTGGTTGTGGACTTGGCGGATGTCGTTTCTTTAGTTGTTGTCTTACTCGTCGCGGACACGGTAGACTTTGCTCGCGTGGACGAGGCCGTTGTTGCGTCTGGCTTACTGGCTGCAGTCGTTGCCGTGGTAGCTGTAGTATCCATGTCGGACTCAGTAGTTGTCTGTGCTTTCGCTGGCGTTGTGTCAGGCGCGTCGGTTGTAGGCTGAGCAGTGGTCGGCATCGTTGTCGTCATCTGTTCCTCTACGTGAGAAATTATTGCGCAAAATCAGTATATATACATATATTGTACGCGTCCAGGCGTACTACTTAACTTATCCAATCATGTTATAACTTTTCAAATATAACTAGATATATGTTGTAACAAGTTGACAGCTGTGATTTATTTTAAGCAAGCGTGGGTTAAAATTTGAAGTTGATACAAGCACACATAATTATATACATTTCAATGATAACGCACACACTCACATGTGGTGGTAAACATATATATATATATATATATATATATATATATATATATTTGTGTGTGTGTGTGTGTGTGTGTGTGTGTGTGTGTGTGTGTGTGTGTGTGTGTGTGTGTGTGTGTGTGTGTGTGTGTTGCCGTTGAAGTAGCGATACGGTATGATTAAAGTTATTTGTCTGCAAATATCAGTAAAAACCTCCTGCGCAGTCTTACGTTGTAGGCAAATAAAGACGATGACTTACGTTGTAAACATATAAAGGCGGCGACGTCGCTGCAAGACTTATCTTCCCATTCATATGAGTGCCTCACGTCACTGCCCACTATAGCGCACTCCTTTGACACCGAGTTCGGCCTGTCGACTGCCCAGTTCGTGAAGATCATGTGTTTTCCTGAACCGACACACACACATAGATTGACAGAAAAAGGGACAGAGATACAAAAACAGACAGACAGACAGACAGACAGACAGACAAACAGACGCACATAGAGAGACTGTTTTGATGTCCAAACAAGATACACGAAAATAATAAATATGAATTTGTGTTGATGTCGATGGTTACATGGTGAATTCACAACGAATTATGAGCAAGCGAATGTGTGTGTGTGTGTGTGTGTGTGTGTGTGTGTGTGTGTGTGTGTGTGTGTGTGTGCGTGCGTGCATGTGTGTGTGTTTGTGTGTGTGTGTTTGTGTATTTGTATGTGTTGTGTGTTTCTTTGTGTTTGTGTGTACGTGAGTGCGTGTGTCCGTATGCCTATGTTCGTGTGTGTACGAGTGCGTACGTATGAGTTGAGAGAATCAGAGAGAGAGAGAGAGAGAGAGAGAGAGAGAGAGAGAGAGAGAGAGGAGAGAGAGAGAGAGAAGAGAGAGAGAGAGAGAGAGAGAGAGAGAGAGAGAGAGAGAGAGAGAGAGAGAGAGAGAGAGAGAGAGAGAGAGAGAGAGAGAGAGAGAGAGAGAAGAGAGAGAGAGAGAGAGAGAGAGAGAGAGAGAGAGAGAGAGAGAGAGAGAGAGAGAGAGAGAGAGAGAGAGAGAGAGAGAGAGAGAGAGAGAGAGAGAGAGGAGAGAGACAAGCAAACAGACATACAGCAGACAGATAGACTGACAGAAAAAGGGACAGAGATACAAAACCAGACAGACTGACGCACATAGAGAGACTGTTTTGATGTCCAAACAAGATACACGAAAAATAATAAATACGAATTTGTGTCGATGTCGATGTTTACATATATGTTAGTGTTCATGCATACTATAATTCAGTTGTTTCATTTATTAAAGCACCAAGAATACTCATAATAAGGCCATATTCACAAACTGGTAAGAACACACAAATGTTCACAACAAAACAACAACAATAGCAATAATAGTAATACTAAATAATATTAATATATTTATTTTACAAAGTGCCATATCTATAGATGGTCGCTGTACTGTACGTACAACTAATATATTATTGTGTATGAAATAAAACAAAAATAAAGATAGCAAAAAATAAATAGAGTTTTATAAACATCGGTAGATGCAAACAAATTAGTGCTAAGATTAAAGCAAATAAATTAACTGTTTAAAATAAATGCCAGCATCAGTAAACTTAAACAACTAATTTTACTTAACTAAAACGTGATCACCATTAAGTAACGTGATCACCATAAGTAACGTCATCACCATAAGTAACGTGATCACCAACGTAGCATGGTCGCACTCAAGAGCATTATCTCTGTCATCATCATCGTCATCTCACAATGACATGACAACATTATTGTTATCAACATCGAATTGTAGTTCTAAAGCAGCTATCCTCGTTTTTTATCACTAGAATTGTTATTTTAGTTCAAATATCCTCGTTACTTAAAGGGAACAAAACCCCTATCGCTTGAATTCATATTATGTTACATCCTGCTGAAATATTTTTTAAGAATCCAATAAATTAATAATTACACCTTATACGCTGTGCAACTGGCCTTCTTCGGATATGCATATTTTTGGTCTTGCCGTAAGGATGGAGAGACATCATTCAATACAAGTCGACATTCCGCAGAAACAATAGTTTAGTAGCACGCGATCATTTCCGGAATCAGACATTGAAAGATAATTGGTTGATAATATCGAATACATAATACATTAATATCACATGAGCTACTTAATGTGTGTGTGTGTATGGCTACGTCCAATATAGTACATCGTGAATCCCAAAAAGGATCCAAGGGGAACTATGCGTGTATGAATGGTATTTAGTCGGAGAAGTAAGATTAAATACCTGAAGAAAAAAAAATATATGTTGTATTAAATGGAAACTTTTAAATATCAACACATATGGAAAAACGAAGAAAGTTAACCTGCCTACCGTATTGACACACGTATCCGCACGGTTCCATTCCTCCGTGGCATTGTTCGTCTCCCCACTTGTAGTGGTCGCCTTTGTGCATGGCCAAGCATGCCTGGTAGGATTGCTTATTATTTGGCTGATCCTTAACCCAGCCGTTCACACCGTCATCTGAAAACACGGAAAATAACTTTTGAGAGAGAGAGAGAGAGAGAGAGAGAGAGAGAGAGAGAGAGAGAGAGAGAGAGAGAGAGAGAGAGAGAGAGAGAGAGAGAGAGAGAGGAGAGAGACAAGCAAACAGACATACAGCAGAAAGATAGACTGACAGAAAAAGGGACAGAGATACAAAGACAGACAGACAAACAGACGCACATAGAGAGACTGTTTTGATGTCCAAACAAGATACACGAAAATAATAAATATGAATTTGTGTCGATGTCGATGTTTACTTAAATGTTAGTGTTCATGCATACTATAATTCAGTTGTTTCATTTATTAAACTACGCCGTGATGTCCATCACTTTCCAAAACACCCACACTTAACGGTGTAGATACGCATCACGTCAATGTTGCCGCATTTCTGGTCGCTGTCTGCTGGACAAACGAAGTTGCACCCAGTATTGACTAGGTACGTGTCGGGACGGTAAGTGTTCCCGCAACGGCAACTTCTGCATCAGTGACGCGAAGACCTTCGAAGACGCCACTGCAATGTGCAGAGCGGCCCCCTGGCGGCGGGCACC
>OZ023209.1:43533789-43575291 GCA_963995525.1 Escarpia spicata | reverse complement strand
CCTATGCATACACATCATCACTATGTTACAAATTTATGACAATGTGTAAAATATTAAGTTGTTACGATAACATTGCATAATAAAAAGGTACTATTATTTAAATTTAATGACTACAATACAATATCGCGGACCGTCTTAACCCATGTGGGGAGCTGTCTTGACACATGGTAAAGGGCAAGATGGTGTTTTGGGTATTCGTACTACTTTTCATATATAACTCATCTGGTTTGTCTATTTATTGAAAACTGATTACATATGGGTAACACATGATATTTGTTTATAGTATGACCACATTAAAGACTTGTTAGCGGTTATTGTTATTTGTGGGAAATCTGAACGTTTTCTTTAGGGAGGCCGCGCTGCCCCAATGGAAAGCATAAATGATAATGCGGAATAACTATGAAATAAAGGTGGTGTCAAAATTATCACAACGACAGATAGTAGATATATATATATATGTATATATATATATACTATACAGTGCTTTGAATGTCGCAGATGAGAACATTAATGCCAATAAATATTGTTTTATTTGTAGCCATGCGACGCCAGAATGGCGGTTTTAAGATTTCTGAAAACATTTCATCATGAAAGATAGAGAGAGAGAGAGAGAGGAGGAGGAGGAGGAGGAGGAGGAGGAGGAGGGATCAGAGAGAGATGAGGAGCGGAAGGAAATAGACTGAGACAGAGATACAGACAGACGGAAAGACATACATACAGAGAAAGAGAGGGAGTGAGAGAGATAGAGAGAAAGAATGAGAGAGTGAGAGAGAGAGAGAGAGAGAGAGAGAGAGAGAGAGAGAGAGAGAGAGAGAGAGAGAGAGAGAGAGAGAGAGAGAGAGAGAGAGAGAGAGAGAGAGAGAGAGAGAGAGAGAGAGAGAAAGGAGAGAAAGTGTGAGAGACACAGACATACATAAAGACAGACAGACAAACAGACAGACATAGAGAGAGAAACATACATATAAAGACAGAATTAGTGGAAGGGAGAAAGAGAGGGAAAGACGGAGACATCGGCGTTGACTTCCACAATAACGTAGCACACACTACCAATGGCTGTATAGAACCTCGAAACTACTCAAGCCCCAGTGCACCACCTAGACACACCAATGAACTGTACGTCCAAGATTACGTAACAACCGCTGGTATTCGTGACCACGTAACAAACGCCACAGTATTTATTTTTATTCGAGTCGCGTTGTCATGACGTTTCCCACGTAGACAGCTTGCTTGTAGTAAACAAGTAATCACGATAACGTCTACAATCATATTACATGTTCAGCCACAAATATGCTTTTCATATTTTAGTGTAACTCAAACATTTCTCCGTCCCCAGGTTTTGTTAATCCAGACGTACTGACGGAAGAGATTCGCCTGTCAATGTATGACATCCTTCACCGGCGTGTCACGTGTCTTCTTTTGTTTGGTGCCTATTTATCCTACATGAACAGTAGCACATCTGCCATATTTACTTTCTAAATGTATAGATTTCCAAACCAGATGAAACAGTACATGGTGGCGTAGCTTCATATAGAGTGTACTACAGAACGCATTCACCTGAATTTTCCATTCAGGTAAAGGCGTAGATGTAATATCATGTTGAATGTTACATATACTGTTGACATTTTACGTGCTAATTACAACAGTTAAAATGTGCAGGGATGAAGCTTTGAAACGTCATGCACGTCATTACTGCACACGCACGCACGCACGCATGCACGCGTGCTCGCTCGCACAGAGTGCTCTCCTAAAATATACATTGGATACGAAAACAACAATGAACTAATTTATACAATTCTATAATAAAGCAATTATATACAATAATCTTACTCGATGATGTATCTACATATTCAGTACAATATTATGTTAATGCATTTTACGACAAGTACTGTATGCTCAATTGTTTATTGATGTTGTTGCAAACGTCTACACCAATCAAACAAACAACAATTAAGTGGACATACATTACGAACGATATTCACAAACAAGCAAGCACTCTAACAAATGGACAGACGAAAGTATATGTTAGGTTTGCTTTGGATGTCGATAAACAGACTGCTTCATCCGGCGACTGTGCCGATGAACACATTGCTTCATCCGGCGACTGTGCCGATGAACACATTGCTTCATCCGGCAACTGTGTCGATGAACAGACTGCTTCATCCGGCGACTGTGCCGATGAACACATTGCTTCATCTGGCGACTGTGTCGATGAACACATTGCTTCATCTGGCGACTGTGCCGATGAACACATTGCTTCATCCGGCGACTGTGCCGATGAACACATTGCTTCATCTGGCGACTGTGCCGATGAACACATTGCTTCATCCGGCGACTGTGCCGATGAACACATTGCTTCATCTGGCGACTGTGCCGATGCGGAGTCTTCTTACTTCTCTACGTCGTACATTGGATTTCCAATGTTACTATTCGACTCAGATTGATCCATCGTACTGAAAATATAAATAGGTCGTAGCTTAAACGTGCTTACGAACGCACACGTACGTACATACATACGCACGTACGTACGAACCTGTGTAGGGATATGTACATATTGTGTGCGTGCAAACAGACAGACTTCAAGCAATCAATAATTATAATGTTTAATGTTAAAACAAACAGTGAAAATTCCACAATAATAAGAAAAACATGAATAATACAATACTACATATGGTACTCAACTCAATGGGTGTATCACTTTCTCTAGTTCACCAGACATGTATATATTTGATATTTGTTCGTTATGGCGCCTGCGTCTATAGCTGGCTGACTGATTGTCTACGTACCTTTTGTAGTATGGGTCGTTGAAACTCTCCAAGGTCTCAGATTTATGTTGATTGCCAAGGTCGAAGGGCTTATTCTTCGTCCTAAAATATTAATGAATCCGTTGGTTTAAACACGCACACGCACGCCCGCACACACACACGCGCACCCATGCAAACACACACACACACACAAACGGCCAACCACCCCCACACACTCTCTCTCTCACTCACTCACTTACGTACGCACGCACACACACATACACACACGCACACTCGCTAACTAACTCACTCATTCACTCACTCACTCACTCACTCACTCACTCACTCACTCACTCACTCACTCACTCACGCACGCACCCACACAAACACACACATATACACGTACACGCACACACAAAGAGACTGTATTTCCATGAGAAGGAGTTATAAGTAAGAATAGAATGTCATCTAGGGTACATCGTTTCACAATGCAAACATGAACAGCCAGTTGAAAATATACATTGTGGACCCAATCGGACCGAAGAGAAATACTTACGACGAATCATCGGATTTTCCAACACAGTAGACCAAGAGACGAAGGAAGGCCAATAAGACAAACACTACAGCAACGACTATTGCTATGACCACGCCTGAAAAAAGAGGCAAAGGAAAATGTCTGAGATTGGCATGTTTTCTAGTTGTGTATCCCATGGCAACAACGCCAACAACAAACGTGTTAAACGAAATAAAAACAAGGCATTAGTTAAAATCCGTTTCCCAAGTGTACACAAAGTTTAACATTGTATGTAGCATTTGAGAACATTAAAAATTCGGTTTTAAACCCGTCTGTGTAGCGATTCCCGCAGAAAATAAAAATGTAATGAGCTTGGCGATCACGTGGTATTGTGTCGTCACACATGACGTACACTCGAATCAGGCCGACACTTTCAATGCATTAAGAGCATGTTTACAAGGATAGCCTTTCAGTCGAAACGAGCGTCAGAATGAGTTATTGTGCGATATTCCGATATAATGCAAACACTAGTCATCATAGAGGAACAAGCAGTTATCTTACGGTTCCACGTGAACCCAATTTTATTGAAAAGAATGAATGCGAATGGGCCTACAAGTACAAGCCGGCGAGGTTTCGCTGACCTTCGGCTCTTTTTCAGAATAATTATATCGATTGCAACCCACGGGAGACAATCTACACCAATAAACATACATAGCAAACATACATTGTATCCAGCTACAGAAAGTAACGTGTATAATCTCATAATATCACTAGAATATCGATATATTGAAGAGGAGTTGTACAATTTATCATAACAACTTAAATCAGTCAACACAATTCCGTTGACCTCGGTAGCTCAAGCGATAGACGCGTTGATTTCGTGTCCTTTGTTTTACAATGCATTGAAAGGGTCGTCCTGATGCAAGTATATGTCATATGTGACGTCACATATAGGCATACCGAAAAGTTCGCCAAAAATATGCATATCCGAAGAAGGCCAGTTGCACAGCGTATAATGTGGAATTATTAATTTATTGGATTCTTAAAAAATATTCAGCAGGATGTAACATAATATGAATTCAAGCGATAGGGGATTTGTTCCCTTTAAGTAACGAGGATATTTGAACTAAAATAAAAAATTTAGTGATAAAAAACGAGGATAGCTGCTTTAGAACTACAATTCGATGTTGATAACAATAATGTTGTCATGTCATTGTGAGATGACGATGATGATGACAGAGATAATGCTCTTGAGTGCGACCATGCTACGTTGGTGATCACGTTACTTATGGTGATCACGTTACTTATGGTGATCACGTTACTTATGGTGATCACGTTTTAGGTAAGTAAAATTAGTTGTTTAAGTTTACTGATGCTGGCATTTATTTTAAACAGTTAATTTATTTGCTTTAATCTTAGCACTAATTTGTTTGCATCTACCGATGTTTATACAACTCTATTTATTTTTAGCTATCTTTATTTTTGTTTTATTTCATACATAATAATGTATTAGTTGTACGTACAGTACAGCGACCATCTATAGATATGGCACTTTGTAAAATAAATATATTAATATTATTAGTATTACTATTATTGCTATTGTTGTTGTTTTATTGTTTTGTTGTGAAAATGTGTGTGTTCTTACCAGTTGTGAATACGGACTTATTATGAGTATTCTTGGCAGCAACAGGGTTCGACGAAGTCGTGGCCTCTACAGTCGACTGGGTAGAGGTAATGTCCGACAGGACGGTTGCTGTCTTTTGAGCAGTTGTCGATTTCATCATCGGTTTAGTCGTAGTAGTAGTAGTTGGTTCGGTCGTCGGTTTAGTCGTAGCAGTAGTAGTTCGTTTGGTCGTAGTGGTTGTGGACTTGGCGGATGTCGTTTCTTTAGTTGTTGTCTTACTCGTCGCGGACACGGTAGACTTTGCTCGCGTGGACGAGGCCGTTGTTGCGTCTGGCTTACTGGCTGCAGTCGTTGCCGTGGTAGCTGTAGTATCCATGTCGGACTCAGTAGTTGTCTGTGCTTTCGCTGGCGTTGTGTCAGGCGCGTCGGTTGTAGGCTGAGCAGTGGTCGGCATCGTTGTCGTCATCTGTTCCTCTACGTGAGAAATCATTTCGCAAAATCAGTATATATACATATATTGTACGCGCCCAGGCGTACTACTTAACTTATCCAATCATGTTATAACTTTTCAAATAGAACTATATATATGTTGTAACAAGTTGACAGCTGTTTTTTATTTTTAAGCAAGCGTGGGTTAAAATTTGAAGTTGATACAAGCACACATAATTATATACATTTCAATGATAACGCACACACTCACATGTGGTGGTAAACATATATATATATATATATATATATATATATATATATATATATATATATATATATATATATATATATATATATATATGTTGCCGTTGAAGTAGCGATACGGTATGATTAAAGTTACTTGTCTGCAAATATCAGTAGAAACCTCCTGCGCAGTCTTACGTTGTAGGCAAATGAAGACGATGACTTACGTTGTAAACAGATGAAGGCGGCGACGTCGCTGCAAGGCTTATCCTCCCATTCATATGAGTGCCCCACGTCACTGCCCACTATAGCGCACTCCTTTGACACCGAGTTCGGCCTGTCGATTGCCCAGTTCGTGAAGATCATGTCTTTTCCTGAACCGTCACACACGACAGATAAATACACATTGCCCCGATCGTGAAGATCGTGTTTTTCCCAAACGCAATACCCATGACATACACATTGCCATTGTGTCGTAGCATCAACTGAGGCACCACACTCACCATAAAGTAAATATATTATTCATACACTGGAGCATAGTACGTGTATCTCCTCCGAGGCGCCACCTATGTTCATTCACTTCCTTGGACAATTGGATTCTGGTATACCAATTGGGGATGTATTTGAACAAATCCACAAAGGTAGTTATTTAGTAATCAGTTATTCCCCAGGTTGTGCCATAGAATGTTTCCATGTGTGTGATTGTATTAGTTATAAATCGGTTGTTGTTTTGGAAACCATTTTGGATCGCTAAAATAATTTTAATTTTGCAAAGAGACGAACCATAATGCAGCCAAAGTACCAATGTCCGCTCACCGTCCGCCCACCGCCATCGTTCTCTGGCGCCACCGATCCACCATCTGTTGACTGTCGCATCCAGCTGTGCCGAGCCAGCATTGAGGAAGTCAAAGAATTCTTTTGTGTCGACCTTCAAATGAAATTGAGTCGCTAGTTCTGCATTTGTGCACGGTGCAATGAGGAACGACATTATATAGATTACGACGAAGTAATCATTGCAAAGTTGGTGTCGTGCAGTGTGTGGTGCTTCGTTGAGATATAGAGGGAGAGGGTCTTGCAGGAATGAGGTTATGCAAGGAAACAGGGAAGAACGTGGAACATTAAAAGACAGCGGTTGTGCAATATCACTTAGTGGTGTTTAGGAAGCAAGGCCTATATTGTGTCGATATGTTCCCCGAACTAAAGTTATCACCGTGAGGATTCCAGTAGTAGTAGTAGTAGTAGTAGTAGTAGTAGTAGTAGTAGTAGTAGTAGTAGTAGTAGTATATAACCGTTGATATGTGTAAATACTGGAAGTATGGTGAACCAACCTGCAGCATGTCGCCGCCTTTCTCCTTACACAAGTAACGGGCTTTGTACCAGGACATTGAAGACTTCCCGTGGAGAGAGTAACATTTCCCGGCGGCGAACGTGTGGCTACAGCTGGGTTCATCTGCAGGGAACAAACCAAAACGAAACTGTATGATATGAAAAACTATATCAGAAATGACTTACATTGGGCGTATTGCCCTTACGCGGTTTAACGCGCCTGCTGCGTACTTGCGCAAAGTGTAACACAAGGCAATGTCGTCAAGAAGATATAATTATCATGTATTGTCTTAAGCCATATTATGAAATGTTTGCATCAGGCTATCTCAAAGCGGTTCTTCCGTTTCGCAAATTCAATATATACTTTCCCTTTCACTTTGAACAGTCTTGCCGTAAGGGTAGAGAGACATCATTCAATACAAGTCGACATTCCGCAGAAACAATAGTTTCGTGGGACGCGATCATTTCCGGAATCAGACATTGAAAGATAATTGGTTGATAATATCGAATACATAATACATTAATATCACATGAGCTACTTAATGTGTGTGTGTATGGCTACGTCAATATAGTGCATCGTGAATCCCAAAAAGGATCCAAGGGGAACTATGCGTGTATGAATGGTATTTAGTCGGAGAAGTAAGATTAAATATCTGAAGAAAAAAAAATATGTTGTACTAAATGAAAACTTTTAAATATCAACACATATGGAAAAAACGAAGAACGTTGGCCTGCCTACCGTATTGACACACGTATCCGTACGGTTCCATTCCTCCGTGGCATTGTTCGTCTCCCCACTTGTAGTGGTCGCCTTTGTGCATGGCCAAGCATGCCTGGTAGGATTGCTTATTATTTGGCTGATCCTTAACCCAACCGTTCACACCGTCATCTGAAAACACGGACAATAACTTTGACAATATGTTGCACATTAGTACGGATATAAAACAAGCATGGAGTATGAAATGGTGATGATCAACGAATATGAACAAGCGTGTGTGTGTGTGTGTGTGTGTGTGTGTTGTGTGTGTGTGTGTGTGTGTGTGTGTGTGTGTGTGTGTGTGTGTGTGTGTGTGTGTGTGTGTGTGTGTGTGTGTGTGTGTGTGTGTGTGTGTGTGTGTGCGTGCGTGTGTGTGTATTTGTATGTGTTGCGTGTTTGTTTGTGTTTGTGTGTACGTGAGTGCGTGTGTGCGTATGCCTATGTGCGTGTGTGTACGCATGCGTACGTATGTGTGAGAGAATGAGAAAGAGAGAGAGAGAGAGAGAGAGAGAGAGAGAGAGAGAGAGAGAGAGAGAGAGAGAGAGAGAGAGAGAGAGAGAGAGAGAGAGAGAGAGAGAGAGAGAGAGAGAGAGAGAGAGAGAGAGAGAGAGAGAGAGAGAGAGAGAGAGAGAGAGAGAGAGAGAGAGAGAGAGAGAGAGAGAGAGAGAGAGAGAGAGAGAGAGAGAGAGAGAGAGAGAGAGAGAGAGAGAGAGAGAGAGAGAGAGAGAGAGAGAGAGAGAGAGAGAGAGAGAGAGAGAGAGAGAGAGAGAGAGAGGGAGGGAGAGACAAGCAAACAGACATACAGCAGAAAGATAGTCTGACAGAAAAAGGGACAGAGATACAAAGACTGACAGACAGACATACATACAAACGCACATAGAGAGACTGTTTTTATGTCCAAACAAGATACACGAAAATAATAAATATGAATTTGTGTCGATGTCGATGTTTACATATATGTTAGTGTTCATGCATACTATAATTCAGTTATTTCATTTATTAAACTACGCCGTGATGTCCATCACTTTCCAAAACACTCACATTTAACGCTGTAGATACGCATCACGTCGATGTTGCCGCATTTCTGGTCGCTGTCTGCTGGACAAACGAAGTTGCACCCAGTATTGACTAGGTACGTGTCGGGACTGTAAGTGTTCCCGCAACGGCAGACCACCTTAGTTCCATCCTATCAAACACAATGATTAGAATCCATTTTCAATGTCCATCATCTCTGAAAAAATGTGTACTTGAAATTACTCTTTGTTAATGTCACTCATTTATATTTTGCTTTGTGAAGAACAAACACGTATTTCCCCTCTCCTTTCATTTTCTTTCAGTTGTTGTCGAATTGCTAATTAGGTGATTTATTGTTAATACAATCATGAACGCGTAAGATTGTTAGAAAAGGAGAGTGGTACATTATCTTAGTAGGAAATGAACAACGTACTTACATTACTGTCTCTCTTCACTCCAGCGTACATCAAGTCTCTACTGCGACATTCCTCAATGCAGGCATCTGGCGTGTAGTTAGCGCTGGAGCCGATGAAGACATCCAGTTTTGCGTCGTCTTTGTCTCTGAAGCAGCCCTGGTATTTCATGTTCGAGCCAGCTGAAGCAAGCAACAGAAAACAAGCGCCTTCAACTCGGGTGGGTACAACTGGGATACTTGATAATCTATCAAAGTTATTCCACTTGATAATGGATTGAACAAATATTTGATCTCTTCGACGTCTAACGTGGCAAATTTTACGCCTCCGGAATACTATTGCAGTCCTGCAGTTCGTGTAACCTTTATATATATTATCATCCTTAACATCCATATCCTAGCGATTGTGGAGATAATTCATTACGATGGCTGTGGTATTTCATTTTGCTAGCATTCAATTGAAGAAACTCTCTATGATGCAGTAACGTGCATTCCGGTACTTCTTAATATGTGAAATACGAAATGAAACGCTATTACCATCAATATTACAATAATAATAATAATAAATAAGATCGATGATTTATAATTATACTCACTCTCGACCCAGCGCCAATCAGTCGACTGCCTACTTGCCCCCACCCACAGTTCTTTCACATTCTCTTCTTCCATCTGCTTCTTCACAAACTCTTGCACTTCCTCCGAGTCGATTGAAATCAGGTGCCCGCCGCCAGGGGCCGCTCTGCACATTGCAGTGGCGTCTTCGAAGGTCTTCGCGTCGCTGATGCAGAAGTTGATGCATGCTCAGATTATGTTTTTTGACGAAATGACAAATATTGTCAAATAGAATCACACAAGTCAGGAACAAAACAATTATAACCAAACTTTCGTCCTGGAAGTGTTTAGACATTCAGTATGAACAATATGTTTGTATAAATGAATTATTTCATTGCTGTCTTCGTCTGAGGAGGTTAACGGTATCATTACATGCGTCCCGCCTTGTGGCATAGTTTGTGAGTCATCACTAAAATACGATTCTATAATATCGCAACAAATTACACATTTCACCCGATTCCAGTCATCGGCACTGGACGGAAGAAATTTGCAATTTTTGTATTGTATTTTTAAAAAGTTAAACGGTAAGTTCTTATGTTGCGCAGTATCCATTCCTATAAGGACTGCTCAAAGTGCTTCACTCTTTATTCCCTGGCAGGTCTGTTCAATCGATCACCATCTCAACATGTCTGAGAAGCATTCAGCCACTCTGCGATTAATACTCGAATACCATTCGTACACAAATGTCCTCCGCTCTCTGTAGCCAGGTACTCATTCATACAGCTGACTGAACTGGAGCGATGTAGAGTGAACGAACTAGCCCAAGGTTCGATACGGCACCATATGATTCCAACCCGGGTTATACTGATTGAAAGTCCGACGCTGTAGCCACTGCGCCACTGCGCCACTGCGCGTATTCCACAGCTAGATGAGGGTCGGCATGAGGCACATTCAAAAAGTTCCAATTCACCGCTCGGTCCCCACAAGTTTCGTTCACACGAACTAGAGAAAAGGTTTGCAAAAAAAGTTGAACCTAGTAAACTTACTTAATGTACAGAGAAACCAGCGCGCCAACCGTACAATCATAGCGCCTGCGTACTGCCACATTTTCCCACACCAATCACTCACGCTACGACACACAGAGGAGTGTGTTTTCTTTTATTGAAAATGTATCGCAAATGGTGTCAAGCAAGGGTGTGTTATCGCGCCAACTCTCGGTTCCTTGTGCCATGCAACAATGCATATGGTAGCCTCCACAAACTGTCTAGAAGGAGTGTAGGCCCTGTAAATACGAACACATCCTGGTGTAGATAAAAACTAGTTCCTGGACTGCTCTAAGCAGACTTGGTGCCATTGGTACTAACACGCATGGGGATTGTTTGGAGTTATCCTATTGAAAACGCATCACCTCTTGTAAAAGCAGCTTAAATAGGCAACTTATTGCCATATATTTTGCTGTAATGACGATTGACGACTTTGGCACCTAGCTATGTTAGTACACAAAAATTGGAATGGCAATGGAGCAACGACAAAGAACAAAATACATAAGGTTTCATATGTGTATTCATAGTGTATCGTTTTACACTTACGTGTATAGTTTGTAGCACGTGCCATTACGTTCAACCGCTCCATCTCGGCAAGGTATCGCTGAAAATAAAAATACGACCAATAAATCCAAAATAACAGTTTAACAGTTTATTGAAATATCGCGAACGTAACATGACATCAGCCACATTGAGTTCTAGCACCAGAACTACATGTGTTCCTTTGCATAACGAGCATTTGGCTTGCCGAAAGTCATGTTTGAATCTATATGTAATCCGCCCTGCTGAGAGAATTAATTAATTTGTTTATTTAACATTTTAGTTACTAGAATTGACACACTCAATAGCTAAGATGCAATACTGAAACAACACTAGCAGCAACGGCAGCAGCGGCGGCGGCGGCGGCAGCGGCAGCGGCGGCGGCAGCGGCAGCAGCATCAACAACAATAACAGCAGCAGCAATTATCATATGATAGTTTGACTTTCGCAATCGCTTGCAATTGGAGATGGGCGCACTGTAGGGGAAGTAAAATATTCATGACCGTATTTGGCAAAACTCTTTGAATTGAAATCGTCGGCTGTAAACGTCATTACATGTTTGCAATCTAAAGCCGCTAACGGTTTTCTTAAAGCTGAACTCGCTATTGCCCGCCACCCCAGCGCACTGGCAACTTTTTAGTGACGCTGGATTGATGTTCACGCCCAGTCGAGCGTGGATTGGAGACTGCAACTTTAATGAGCTCGTTGTTGCAGTTAGCCGAAGCATTCCCTGATAGCAGTAGCACGTTTACCTGCTTTTCACCTTTGTTAGACAGTAGTTTGTGATTTGAAGCACAAACACACACACACATACACACACAGACACACACAGACGCACACAGACGCACACAGACTCACACACATGCACACACATGCACACACGCACACATATACGCACACACGCACGCGCACACATACGCACACATACGCACACACACACATACACACGCACACACGCACGCACACACGCACACACGCACACACGCACACACGCACACACGCACACACGCACACACGCACACACGCACACACGCACACGCGCACACGCACACGCACACACACGCGCGCACACACGACTCACTCGGCACGAATATTGCATTGTGTTCAACTGAACACGCGAAAAAGCGTTAGCACAGGGATTGTTGGTAGGGTTGCTGGCAAAAGAGCCGTAACCTATGAATCATAACGAACCCCAATTCAATGGACAACAACATTTTTGATAAGTTTCAGAATGTGCATTTAAGCCCAACCCCGTTTCAAGGTCAACGATTGTGTATGCAGTACAGTATAATGGTATAATAGGCGGGTCTCTTTACTTTGACGGACATTAATAACAATACACTATTCGTTTTCCGACGTAATATACCACTGCGTTTAAAAGACTCTTCTCGGTAACATTCGTTCATCGCCTGCAAAGACTCTTACAAAGTTGCTCAGCGAAGCAGACAGACAGGCGACAGCGCGCCGTGTCGAACAGAAGGAAATTCAGATAACCATTTAATACTTATTCACCCAATCAGTTAGTTGCTCGGTCGGTCGACCATCCGTCGATAGACCATCCGTCCGGTCAACCACTCATTCCTTAGGCTAGTTATTTTAACAAGCGAGCAGACATGCGAGCGATACAATCTCTCTTCATGAATCACGCATGTAGCGGTTGCCTATCGTTTGGTCAGATAGCCTTGACAATGTGTGAGTTGTCGACCTCAGTAATAAGCCAGACATGCCTCTGTCATGCTGGCTTGGTCCACATTCGACACACAGGCCACGTTATCAGTTTAGTTTGTCGCCGTCCTGTGTGACTCGGCAGGATCCATGTTTAACTACCGTTCTCCTTGTTATTTTGGTTGATAGCAGGCGCATCGAACGTCACGGTGCAGTTTTTAAAAACGTTATGCGAGGATCGCATGTTTAAAAAGCAAGTTTTTTTATATCCTTATTTAGCGCTGTTTGGTTAACTCCACCCCTCACCATACTCTGATGTCATTCCAATATCACCCGATCTATTCCTAAAAGATGTCAACCATGCTACAATTATTTCGCGAAATTATTTCGTCACGGAATTCCATCTTTGTTTTAGCCAGACACTTTAAATGAAATGAGGTGACCAACAAAGGTTGAACTAAATTGTGCAAGTTAAAAAAGGAAAGAGAGAATATGAACCCCGGCCGCAGCAATTCAAGGGGTGACTTTACATGCACTACGACACCGGAACCACATTCGCGAAGTTCGTCCTCCAACACATATCGCGTTATCGCATTACTTAATGGACGCCAACCTGACGATGGTTAGACCATACTACACAGTCTGCTTGTTTCCGATAACAGTCTCGCCTGTTGTCTGATGACTGTTGTGTGGCTTATAGCAATCTCGTAACGTCAACGAACAGTCCGCTATTCCCGTCATATAATGGTAAATTAATAATTAAACGTACATTTTTACGTAGTACAATAGTACATGTGTAAACATAATATTCTACTGATAACCCATGACAACAATAGACGGTCGCAGTTCGCCATTACTTTACGAATTCGGGAAAAAAACAATATTAATATTACGTAATAAGTTTTAATACGTGTTTCTGTGTACAGCTTCACCTGCAAATCGTTGGGAAACTTTATTTCGTTACCTCTACATTGCTTCAGTTCACACAACGGTATAAATGAGTGCGTGACAATTGACAGTGATGAAATTGCAGTGATGGAATTGTAAGAACCAACAGCCACCTCGTAGAGATTGAGCTTCTGTAGATGTTGAAATGGTTTTTACATTAACAGGTTTCCTGGGGACAAAATGTACCGCACTCTGAGCAACGAATGTTAAATGGAGATATTTATAAACAGAACGCTTTGCTTTATAACCCCTAGGGCTATTCACTAGATTCAGCGAGCACAGGTTTTGACCTTGGCAGCGAGTTTGAATGTATCTCTTTATGTACGTACGACATTTTGTTACCATTTGACGTTCGCAAGCTAAGCTGCGGGCCCCTCCATACACAACTGATGCCCTCCATACACAGCTGATGCCCCTCCATACACAGCTGATGCCCCTCCATACAGCTAGTTCCCCTCCATACACAGCTAGTTCCCCTCCATACACAGCTAGTTCCCTCCATACACATCTGGTGCCCCTCCATACACAGCTAGTTCCCCTCCATCCATACACAGCTGGTGCCCCTCCGTTTACAGTTGTTACCCCTCTATGAACAGCTGGTGGTCTTTATACAAAGCTGGTGCCCCCATACTATAGAGGTATCTCGCCATGGCTATAGGTGTATCGAAAACGTCGCAAGTGGAATATAATAAGCCTGTGCCGTTATTCACTAATAGTTATTAATAGTGTTCTTCCCTTCGATGGTTCGCCTGATGTATGTGGGTAAGACCATCAGTCCGTGACTAAACAGTCGGACAATCCCTGCGTGAACACAGCTGAAGGCAAGTAGCACGATCGTATGCCGTGGTCGCTCAAGCTAATGGCCACTTTTCATTGAAGCAATGCTGCCCAAAGTTCCCTTTATCATATGTATTACACGGTCTGATATAATATCCCTTTCCATAAACACATGTGTGACGCCATGTACAAAACTGTGACCTTATCACCAATCGAAGATTTATGCACACCCATTTACTAAACGAGGGGACCGCAAATGTGGATCGGTTCTAAACTTCTTACTCGCCTGTTTTAACAGATTTAATCAGACTAGCAAATATGTCCGTCACCATACGGTATGCCCTGGTAGTTGACAGTTGTGTTAGTAATATCTACCAAATGTTAGAAAACACACAGCATTGTTACATAAACGCCATTAAGCGCTCGCAGATACTCGTTGTTTGTTCATAATGACGAAGGTCGGAGAGAATGTGAAGTTCACGTCCACTGATAAGCCCTAGTCGTGATAGTATTGCTATCACGCATATTGCTATGCTATTGGCGTGAAGCTTTATTGTGACAGCGTCTACTCCATGTTGCCAAGTCGTTGACACAGGGACCGTTTTCCAGAAATATTTGCCGCGCGTGCGTGGTTCCTGCGATTGTAAGGTCACGTTTTACGTAATACGCGCACATTACGTTTTACGTTCCGAACAACAGATTTACCCTCATAAAAGGTGAGAATCTTGACATATATGGGGTATACTGAAAAAATATATAGGTCTTTCGTCCTATTGTAGGGGTCGTAGTTTAATACCTGAAAGTCTGGCGCTCGAGTTTCAAGCCGTCAAAGAGAAAAACGTTAACCTACCCGCATACGCAAGCTCAACTATAAGTAGATTTAAGAGCACACCACTCTTTCAGTGTTGTTAACGCAATCTCCCGGACCTGTTTGGTGACTTCACATTAAGAGCACACCACTCTTTCAGTGTTGTTAACGCAATCTCCCGGACCTGTTTGGTGACTTCACATTAAGAGCACACCACTCTTTCAGTGTTGTTAACGCAATCTCCCGGACCTGTTTGGTGACTTCACATTAAGAGCACACCACTCTTTCAGTGTTGTTAACGCAATCTCCCGGACCTGTTTGGTGACTTCACATTAAGAGCACACCACTCTTTCAGTGTTGTTAACGCAATCTCCCCGACCTGTTTGGTGACTTCACATTTAGAGCGCACCACTCTTTCAGTGTTGTTAACGCAATCTCCCGGACCTGTTTGGTGACTTCACATTAAGAGCGCACCACTCTTTCAGTGTTGTTTCCGCAATCTCCCGGACCTGTTTGGTGACTTCACATTTAGAGCGCACCACTCTTTCAGTGTTGTTAACGCAATCTCCCGGACCTGTTTGGTGACTTCACATTAAGAACACACCACTCTTTCAGTGTTGTTAACACAATCTCCCGGACCTGTTCGGTGACTTCACATTAAGAGCACACCACTCTTTCAGTGTTGTTAACACAATCTCTCGGACCTGTTCGGTGACTTCACATTAAGAGCACACCACTCTTTCAGTGTTGTTAACACAATCTCCCGGACCTGTTCGGTGACTTCACATTAAGAGCACACCACTCTTTCAGTGTTGTTAACGGTCATCGTGGTTTCATTTACTTATGTATACACTTAATTGAACTTATATAGGAATGCAGTTTCTATTCAACTGCTTTTCGTGTTGTACACATAGGTAATTGTCCATGATCAGAAAGCAGATCACAAATTTGGTCGAAGAGACGTAGCATTAGTTGATGTTTCTAAACATAGAAGAAATGTGCGTCCATTATGTGTAGCGAAATCATGTGTATTCAGTGTGTATAGCATTGTAGCACAAAATGTGTATACATTAATAATTGCACAGTGGTCTAAACGTAAGAGTCAGGCTAAACAAAATTGTTTTGCCAATTACAAAGGATATGTCCGATAATATACGGTCTATATGCCTATTCGAATTTAATTATCGAGTTGGCACCCTATCTACCTTTCATAGTAATATAGAATATAACACTGTCATCCAAACCAACGTTTCTCTTGTGTTTAGGAAGCCTAAAAAAAGAACTTGAGACAGGGTTTGCAGTAGTCATATAGAGTGGCCAGTCTTATCGGGTAGAAGTTGAAGCCGGACTAGTAATATCTTTTATTGGAATCTAGGTCACCACGCCGACCGATTGCCACATATGAATAGAGTATATATGACATATCACTGTCGTGTCAGATAACCTTATATCAAACAATGATTAGCCTATACTGCTTACCTCGCCATCGGCATACGTGACACAAGGGTCAACATGATCTATACAAAGACCAAACGAAGACAAATGTTACATACAGAACGTACTAAAGACCTGACCAACTATAATTCGACCCGCATGGACCATTTTGAACAAAATGATGGTCATGGCAGTCAAACAACGGCAGCAGCGGTGGAAGAAACGCGAACACCATGACGGTAATAGCTATATATATAACCAGTGTGTGTGTGTGTGGGGTGTGTGTGTGTGTGTGTGTGTGTGTGTGTGTGTGTGTGTGTGTGTGTGTGTGTGTGTGTGTGTGTGTGTGTGTGTGTGTGTGTGTGTGTGTGTGTGTGTGTGTGTGTGTGTGTGTGTGTGTGTGTGTGTGTGTGTGTGTGTGTGTGTGTGTGTGTGTGTGTGTGTGTGTGTGTGTGTGTGTGTGTGTGTGTGTGTGTGTGTGTGTGTGTGTGTGTGTGTGTGTGTGTGTGTGTGTGTGTGTGTGTGTGTGTGTGTGTGTGTGTGTGTGTGTGTGTGTGTGTGTGTGTGTGTGTGTGTGTGTGTGTGTGTGTGTGTGTGTGTGTGTGTGTGTGTGTGTGTGTGTGTGTGTGTGTGTGTGTGACTGTGTGTGTGTATGTGTGTGTGTGATTGTGTGTGTGTGTGACTGTGTGTGCGTGCGTGCGTGCGTGGGTGTGTGTATGCGTGTGTCTGTGGTGTGTGCGTGTACGTCCATGCGTGCGTGCGTGCGTGCGTGCGTGTTTGTGATGATGCGTGTGCGTGCGAACGCGTGTGTGTGTGCCTGTGCGCGCTTCCGGGTGTGTAGAAATCCAAACAGGTAAATCATGAAGATGTTTACATCTGTATGACTCTGCTATTATCTCCATTGCTACCTAGCATTGTGCTACACTCAATACAAATATTAAAGTTCTGGCCTATAGCATGTTGTAAGTTAGTAAAACAACAGATGCGAAGAGAGTGTAAACAAAGCAAAGCCTACCTTCACAGCTCAATATGAGGCCCAGTAGAAACAGTAACACATACACCCGCTTGTCCTCCATAGTTTTCACAGACAATATCGACCGTGTTATCGAACTGTAATGGAAACACGAGCGCTGCAACGCTCCATACAAATAACACCTGCAGCGACCTGCGCAAGTGACAGAAATAACGCAGTCGCGGTATAAAAACCAACCCGCTCACTGAAGCGTGACGGTTAAAGTATAGGCTATACCCGAAGTAGCGTGTTTGCTCGCTAGATGGCACAAGTAACTGTCTGTTCAGTAGGCTGATTCGATAGGGGTTAACTAGGCGGGGCGCACTTCCAGTGAGGACCCGTTTTATAAGCCCTATATCGTAAGCCCAGGCATTAAGAACTGGGCGCTTATCGTTAGGGCTTCCAAATGCCGAACTGTGTTCACCCTGTGCTCTATCCCGGACATCTAGAGAATCGTCCGTGAATGTCTTCAGTGTTCTGGGCAATGTGAAGAGTTTGGACTTTGTTGACAATACCACAGCGGAATTAACCCGCTTATGTCAGTTGCCGAGAACCAACATGTGCAAGCCTTAAAAAGATCCACAAACAAGGCTGCAAAATTTATAAATGTGATGTGATCACGCCATTGCTGTCAACTTGTCAAAATGCGAATTTGCTGTACAATTTCATTGTCATCAGATCTCCTACTCCCGAGCTGTTGCACTGTGTCCACGTGGGTACATCACGCACGAGTCACCATGATAATAATAATAATAATGAAATCTTATATAGCGCCGGTATCCACCATAGAGGCGCTCGTGGCGCTTGCACAGTATTTTATCATTGACGACTTTAAAGTATTAATTTTAAGACTTGTAAAAGCAGTATTTTAAAATATAATAAGAGCAACGTTCTAGAAAATATAAAATGAGTACCATTAATTATGCATCTTAAAATCAATAAAACTTATCGTTATCAATGTAATGTAGACTCGTTAATACAACCTTTCTAGAAATATATATCTAGTATACATAATAAATGTTATGATATTATAAGTAATATAATAAATAATAAATACAATAAAATTATATTCATAAATAATATAAGATCAGTATTATACAATGTCCAGGAAATGTCCACATCATGTCTTATTCTAAATATAATTTAAAGTGGTGGGTTTTCAAGGCTGTTTTGAAGGTGTTGATTGTTGTAGTAGCTCTAACATTGTTTGGAAGGTGTTGATTGTTGTAGTAGCTCTAACATTGTTTTGAAGGTGTTAATTGTTGTAGTAGGTCTAACATTGTTTGGAAGATGTTGATTGTTGTAGTAGCTCTAACATTGTTTTTAAGGTGTTGATTGTTGTAGTAGGTCTAACATTGTTTGGAAGATGTTGATTGTTGTAGTAGCTCTAACATTGTTTTGAAGGTGTTGATTGTTGTAGTAGGTCTAACATTGTTTTGAAGGTGTTGATTGTTGTAGTAGCTCTAACATTGTTTTGAAGGTGTTGATTGTTGTAGTAGCTCTAACATTGTTTGGAAGGTGTTGATTGTTGTAGTAGCTCTAACATTGTTTGGAAGGTGTTGATTGTTGTAGTAGCTCTAACATTGTTTGGAAGGTGTTGATTGTTGTAGTAGGTCTAACATTGTTTGGAAGATGTTGATTGTTGTAGTAGCTCTAACATTGTTTTGAAGGTGTTGATTGTTGTAGTAGCTCTAACATTGTTTGGAAGGTGTTGATTGTTGTAGTAGCTCTAACAATGTTTTGAAGGTGTTGATTGTTGTAGTAGCTCTAACATTGTTTGGAAGGTGTTGATTGTTGTAGTAGCTCTAACATTGTTTGGAAGGTGTTGATTGTTGTAGTAGCTCTAACATTGTTTGGAAGGTGTTGATTGTTGTAGTAGCTCTAACATTGTTTTGAAGGTGTTGATTGTTGTAGTAGCTCTAACATTGTTTTGAAGGTGTTGATTGTTGTAGTAGCTCTAACATTGTTTGGAAGGTGTTGATTGTTGTAGTAGCTCTAACATTGTTTGGAAGGTGTTGATTGTTGTAGTAGCTCTAACATTGTTTGGAAGGTGTTGATTGTTGTAGTAGCTCTAACATTGTTTTGAAGGTGTTGATTGTTGTAGTAGCTCTAACATTGTTTTGAAGGTGTTGATTGTTGTAGTAGCTCTAACATTGTTTGGAAGGTGTTGATTGTTGTAGTAGCTCTAACATTGTTTGGAAGGTGTTGATTGTTGTAGTAGCTCTAACATTGTTTGGAAGGTGTTGATTGTTGTAGTAGGTCTAACATTGTTTTGAAGGTGTTGATTGTTGTAGTAGCTCTAACATTGTTTGGAAGGTGTTGATTGTTGTAGTAGCTCTAACATTGTTTGGAAGCGCATTCCAGATCTTTACTACGGATACTATAAACGATCGTGCTCCCCACGAGTTTTTCGGTTTGTGTTCTACTAGGAGTAACTAGTTTGCAGACCGCAGATTTTCACGGGATGGCACATACTGTTTGATAAGGTTGGATAGGTAAGTAGGAGAGACACGGTGGATTGTCTTGAATAGAAGCGTGGAAATTTTGCAGACGATCCTAGTTTCGATTGGCAGCCATTGTAGTTGTTTGAGGATAGGTGTGATGTGTGTGAATTTCCTGGATAACGTGACCCGTTACCTGATCTCGTCGTCCGATCGTCCAACAGTCTAATTGTACCAATGTTGCTCCTCTATGTGATAAGTGTACAGCACGATTGTGCATCTTGACAAAGGTGTTGCAGACTAAAGAGAGATGTTCGCTGAGGAAGGATCAGATGTTAGTAAATATGTATGTTTATGTGTCAGTTGTCTGGACAGGGGTTGTTCCGGAAATAGTTTGAGAGAATGTGAGACGTATGCGTGTTGCATATATTATGGTAAACTACCACGACAGGTGCCAAATCCACGACTTTGTCTGATGTGATACAATAATTGAATATCCAGAATCTAGTGTAGAAAAGCGAACACACACATGTCTGTGTGTGTGTGTGTGTGTGTGTGTGTGTGTGTGTGTGTGCGTGCGCGTGTGCGTATGTGTGTATTGCGCTGATGACATCAATGTGTGCGCGCTCGTATGCGTGTGCTTGCGTGCGGGTGTGCGTGTGTACGCGCGCGTGTGTGCGTGTGCGTGTGCACGCTCGTGTGCGTGTGCTTGCGTGCGGGTGTGCGCGCGTGTGTATTTGTGTATGTGCGTGTGTGCGTGCGTGCGTATGTGTGCGTGTGTGCGTGTCGGACTTTTGCGGTGTACCGAGTTGTAACCCTAACCCTCTAGCGCGAAGAAACTTGCTGCAATACGCAATGTATTATCACACAGTGTAACATCCGCGTATATCATTTAACCTGAAACATTCCGTCATTGAATGGAATGGATATACATTCATGACACCAAATAGTGTGTTAGCTCGAGGCAGCGATATACCGGTCGACTTCCTCTTACGAGTAATTGCGTTCAGCCGTACACAGTATTAACAGGACGTGAATGGAGTTATTGAATTTCTTTTCTATGGTAACTCTGAGTCATCGGCCGTGCCTAAGGGCTTGCGTGTCAATAGCTTTATATACCTATAAATAGAAGGACACAGCGGTTTTCTAAGCATGCATGCATGCGCATGATATTTTCACGTTAGATAAACAAATACATTGCGCAGCTTGCTCGAACGATCACAAAACTATTAAAAAAACATTACCAAACATTTGCTGAAATTGTTGGCTCTCACCATCCTGGTGCGCCAGGGGTCGCTGCTGCTGATTACATCAGTGCCAGCCAGCAGTACCCCCTGGCTGATCGCATTGCCAAACTCTGAATTTAAGCTCAGCCTATCAAATCGCTCACTAGATCAGTAGATGTAGGCAGGTCAGGTGGTCATAATAAAACTAATTTCAACCAACCGTAGCTCGTGTTACATGCAATGTTCAGAAATTAAGTAGAAGCAATTGTAGACGAGTTAACCTACTTGTTCAATCTGGTCTGGTCTGAGGAGCTAGGAAGTTCCTGATGATTGGAGACGAGGCGTGAACGTGACGTTACCAAAGAAGGGGTGCTTGAGCGATTGCAATAACTGGCGAGAAATAACATTGATGTCAGTACCTGGAATAGTGTTCTGCAGTGTGATCCTAAACCGGCTGAAGACAGCAGTTGACCAACACCTCCGGGAGGAATAAGCTGGTTTTCGAAGAGGAAGGTCATGCTGTGAGCAGATCTTCACATTGCGAAACATCATCGAACAAAGCTGAGAGTTCCAGATGCCTCTTTTAGTCAATTTCATTGACTTTAAGAAGGCTTTCGACACTGTCCACAGAGATTCGCTATGACAAATCCTGAAGCAAATATATATACATTTTCAAATCGCTATACCGAAACACCAACTGCTGCATCAAGACCAACGATGGCTACACAGACATGTTCGATGTAGAGACAGGTGTACGTCAAGGTTGCATCCTGTCCCCTTTCCTCTTTGTTGTTGTTATCGACTTTATCATGAGGAAAACGATGAAAGATCCGAACTTTGGTATTAAATGGATAAATAATAGGTTGACAGACCTTGACTTTGCCGATGATATTGCACTGCTCAGCCACACGCCGAAGATCCTACAAGAGATGACCAATAATTTAAACGAAAATGGAGAGATGGTCGGATTACGAATCAGCTATGGGAAAACAAAAACATTGTCAGTTGGTGATGGATCTGACCCCCGCATTGTGATCGGTCAGGAAGAGTTGCAATGCGTCGAGAACTTCCCTTACCTCGGAAGCTACATCTCTAGGAAAGGCGACGCGGAAGTAGATGTACGAGTGAGGATAGGCAAGGCATCAGCAGTGTTCCAAATACTACGTCCAATATGGTCCAGTAACACCATCAGAAAGGACATAAAACTACGTCTTTACATGTCAATCGTAATACCAACAGCGATATATGCCTGTGAAACGTGGAAGAATACGGCGAGGATATAAAAAACTAGACATATTTCACCGACGATGTCTCCGGTTCATATTGGGCATATCGTGGAGAGAACACATCACCAATGAAGAAGTGGTGAGGAGGGCAGGTCTGGATAGCCTGCATTACATTGTTAATTCTCGACGACGAAGTCTGGCGGGACATATCATACGCCTACCAAGAGAGAGAACAGCACATGTAGCAATGGAATGGGTGCCTGAAGGTGGAAACAGAAGGAGAGGAAGGCCGACTAAGACCTGGCGCAAGACGTTTAAAGAAGATCTGGGAGAAATGGAAATCACCTGGAATGAGGCCAAAGAAATTGCGAAAGACCGTAGTAGATGGAGAAAGCTCGTCGCCCGATGTCCCGAAAGGAACAGGACGAACTAAGTCTAAGTAATTATTCGAATACACAATACCGCTCAGCTGCTCGTGCAAATGAGCGAACGGGTAAAAAAATACATACATAAGTTGCATAAACGAGCGGCCATGTTGTAGGTTGTCTATGTAGGTTTGCTTTTCATTATTACTTTGAAATAAAACGAGCAAAAAAGTTCCAGCATTAACTCTTATGAGCAGTGGCGTGATACCGCGGAAGCCGACAAGACTAACAATGGGTTCTGCCATCTAGCGGATTTCACTCGTCGCAAGAACTGTATTACTCTCTATCAGCGGAAGACACTACTCCAACACTTGTTGCTATTAATCGCTTAATGGATGTAAATGCAAAAACATTGTAGGTATATCAATCGTTCATGTCACATCAGAAAAGTACACACTATTTAGAAATTAGATAAAATAGGTTAATTAAGACTCAATATTTTCTCGAACTATTTGTTAACAAGTGCTACGAAAACGTACTGCGTACGTTTGGACCATTGATAACAGTTGACCAATGAACGTGTACATTTTATACCATGTCCTAGGCAGGCACCAATCGGAAAAGTGCTGACAAAGGCGGAATTCATGGACCGAGAAATTGACTTGAGTCAGCTAGTGTTGTAATCACAAACCGGACACAAGCCATACACATAAACTGTTACGGGTTGCATCATTTCAAGATATATGTGCAGCGAATATGGACTGCGGTAGGTTATAAAATAACATATGTAATTGAGGCGTCGCCTCTTTATCGGTGCGAACTGTGAAACATTCCTGATTATCGCCCATCTCCACTACGCTCGGTAGCTAAGCTAGACAAGGAAACATGAAACACGTTAAGCTGAATATTTCGATCTCAGCTGCGAACTTGGCATGTCACTGCGAACCCTCTTTATTCGATCAGTTCAGTGCAATTCCGATAGAATGTAAAACCGAGTGCCCGCCAAGATCAAACCAAGTGAAAATCGAGAAACTTTCAGGCGATGACGAGTCGGACTCGCACTCAGAGTTGGGAATGAATGGTTTCACCTTTCAACAGTCGCATCCGTCCATGTCGTCAAGTGAATCATCATCGTCTGGAGTGGACACTGCCATTGACCAAACGGTCAACATGGCTATGCTGAATGGAGATGACAGTTCGGCCTCTAACTGCGAAATTCAGTTTGAGGATGTTAGTTTTGCAGACATGATAGAAGCAGATCAACGCTATGGTGACTATGACTTATTCAGCAGTTTCATGAGTGATCTCCAAAGCACTGCTGACGAAGAACAAAAACAAGGTAAAGATGGCGTTGATTCAAATCCGAACAGAGTACAGGGTGACAGTTTGGGTAGTCCTTGGGACAACAACATTTATGATAGCAATTCGACCATTGAATTTGCATCCGACAAAGACTCCGTGAAACTTGTAACTGCTGAGCCTGATAGTGACAGGGCTAACCATCTTGATTGTAAGAAATCTCTCACTGAAACACGCCAGCGTCCATCACCATCAGCGTATACTCTAAGACCAAGGGCAGCTGCATCGAAAACCACTTCTGCCACTTCCTTTGAACAGTCTTGCCTGATGTCGAACCACAAGAAATATGGTAATGTGCAGCAGTCGAATGGTGACATTAAAATTAGCCGAAATGCTCAACAGGCACGCATCAACCGCCAGAGGAAGAAAGCATACATTCATGGCTTGGAGTCCAAGGTGGCCGACATACACAAAGAGAACACAAGACTGAAATCAGAAACGCTCCATTTGCGCCGCGACAAGCGATCACTGGAAGACGAGGTGCTCTACTTGAAGAGTGTGTTGGCCAATGATAGTGCGCTAGCTAATTTGTTGCGGAATATCGACAGTGATGGTGTCACATTGAGTAAATCATTCGTGAATCAGCGCAAGCGGTCTCTTGCACTGGATCATGATTATGGCATGCCAGAGCCAAAGTATCAGCGGAACAAATCCATGAATGACATGCAAGTGAAACAGGCCACAGGTGGTGTATGTCTCCACGTCGACACCGGTCGGGTTTCTCTTGAGTTCTGCTCAAAATGTGCACATTTGGCGAGCAATGTCACTGACGATGAAGACTGAACATGTGTTTTAATATGACGGTCTGCAGAATGACATCTCCACGGCAGCCAGCCTACGTGTGGGTTGTTCGGTGTTGAACATACAGCCAGTGGTAACCTTGCTACTAATGCTGCAAGTGCACGATCGACTGCACACCAACAGCAGCCATACCAGGGAGTTACATATTTTGTTGTACATATGCTAAGTACTACTGTATCGCACTAAATGACCAATGTAAAAAAGGTGCTTTGTCATCGACCTTTCTGTATTTGTCAGAGTATATCACAATGATTTTCAACATTTAATTTGAACAATTACGCAAGTTTACTAACAATATCCCAATTTGTTCATTGACAATACCCTTACATGTTTGTACTTCAGGCATTCACTAAATTATTTTGTTACAACAGGTATTTAAGTAAGTAAATCTGAGATGGAATATTAACCACTATGTTGTTGCATAACATACCTTATTTTGATGTTAGTTCTTTGTTATGCGAACATTAAACGATGGGTGAAGAAGTACGGCAAAATGTACACACACTTAGGTGCATGCACATCTAACTCTTGTGAGTTTATTTCAGATGTAGCTTCAATGGCATAGCGTGTACTCCTGTGTAGAGGCAATGGTGTGCCTTGGTCTAGGAAGAAATGTACAAGAAACTATAAACAAATCTGGTAAGGTGGTTTTTATGATGGACGTGTATATATATCTTGACCACGTAATTGACTAGTTTAGTTTGATATGTTGACCACATAACAACTGGTTGCATTTTACACATACAAATGTGATTTAACCAGATTCAACACAGGACAAATGTCAGCATTTCCTAATGAATGGCTTCTGATTAAATGTTAATTTCATTTTTTTATCGTGATTGTGATTCGTCCTGTATCATTCTGTAAGTGTATTATTTACTCAAGTTAGGTGATTATGAAAAATCGTATTGGTAGTTGGTGCTTTAACTGTTAGACTATTGCAGAATTGATTGCAAATGGTCCGAACATTATAATGTGTAATGCACAGATTTTGCCACTATGACATGTACATAAAGAATATTATAAATTTAATGTAACCATGAATATAATTTCGCCGCTATGACATGTACATAAAGAATATTACCATGTCACCATGAATTTACAGAATTCTGAATGTTCATCCCTGTTTACATTTTGAATTATATCACAGTGTTTCACTCGGTTGAAGAAATATATATTTTATTGGCAAAGTTTTCCAATATCTGCTTGCCACATGATGGAACTGACAGAGGATATGCCACAATTTTGATTAATGACATAAATATACATAAACATTTCTTAAAATTTCATGTCCAAAGTCAAGATTTTAACTTACAAAAAAACTTAATTCATGTTTTAAATTTTCATCTATCCCTATGTGAGCATTTTTGTTTTGTCGGTTCCACTGTGTTGCATTGTATGTCTCTACTTACATGGACTTACACTTGTTGTTTCTTACTTTAAAGCATCCACAAACACTGCCCAATGTTGTGGGACAGGGCAGAGAGAGACTCGGCTGCTCTTGTGAATGCAGGTATTGTGTGTGCCAGTGTCATTTCAAAGGCTGGTAGGCAAGACAAATATTGATGGCCTCCGAGGTCGGCTGACTACAGGCGGAATTTTGCCGGCCACGTGAGCAAATACCATTCTCGGTAATGGTCATACAATTAGAATGCAGATTTCTGTCAAGTCTGGAACTTGCTGAAATGCTGCTTGCAACACCTTTGTGTCTTCTCTTTGGTGGTAAATTGAACCCAAAGATCTTGAATATGGTTATGAGACATGGTCATATAAATCTAGGAGCTTTGGTTCAGTTTAATTCAGAGGAGAATATTCAGAGGGCTGTCACAAGCTACATTGGGGCAGTTAGTTGAATTTGATAGATATCTGCACTCTAATACTGATATCTGATCATTATCTAGGCCAGTTGAATTCACCGTCGATTGTACTGTTAGGTGTATTTCGGAACTGTTGGACTTTGGTTAAGCTTTGCTAATAGCTGTAATGTCAGAATGCCGCAGATGGATTTAATGTAAGATGTGTTATCATGTAATCACAAGTAATATGGAGCAATGCCTGTCTGATTTGTTGTATGACAACATTTTGTTTGATCACGTAGTGTGCTTATGTAACTGTGACATCGAATAAAACTTGGTGAAACGTGTGTTATATATTGTTTGTTTCTATGTTTATTTATCGGTGAAGCTCGTAACAGCCACTTGTGGCATCGTTGCGTGTGTTCTTTCTGCTTCCAGGTGGTGCTTGGGTCTGACAGTGGCTGTCTGGTTCACGTTGTATGGTGGTGAGTTGTAATTAGGAACATTTGCAGATTAGGCAGGCCCATGATGTGGTAAACAAGCAGTAATTTTAGATTGTCAGCACATCCTTGGCTAAGGTTACCAGGACTAGTTCAAAGAATATTTTGTTTGTATAGTTTCACACCCAGTACAGTTTAGAACAGTTATCAAATGAAACAGTATCAAATTACTAACAACAATCATTAACAATATCATCTACCCCCTCCCCCAGTAAGTTTAATTATATAATAATATTTATTTTTTAAATAATTAACTTGGGCACATAAATATAATCATCAACCACACGAATTCGGAAGGGTTTATTAAATAGCATCGAGAGATATAAGAATAACATTATAATAAAGCAATTAACTAAGATAAACATCAAGATAATGAAGATATTGTGATGCTCAGTGAATTGTGTACAGAGTGCTGTAGTAATAATAAATGTCACGTAGCACCCCATCCAAATAATTCTGCGTCGCTTGACTCGCTTTAGTATTTCATAAAATGAAAAAAAAATTCTAAACTATTTTAAATTATTGTTCATCAAATTTAAATACTTTGAACTGATAATTGAGTAAATAGAATAAAATCGTGTAAAAATTTTATATAAGATCACATAAGTAGATAGATAAATAAGCACTCTTCATTTTAAAAATACAATTTAAAAAAAAAAACTACTATGTGACATAACCATCACATTAAATAGAATTGGTGTGACAATGATTGGTAGGCTGATTTATTAAAGCTGTTTATGAATATCACATTTCATGTAAACAAACAATGTTTCTGTAATATTGAAACCAGCAAACAAATGCATCCGGCACACCGTATATGAGTTGCATACAACTATTGGTTCCATGTGTTGAGACGAACATCAGCCTTTGTTTCTCCCATTCAATGACTTGGTTTGTTTTCTGTCAGTATTACTCAATAATCTCTGTCACCTAATCTTTGCAGGAGCTATAGAAACTAATCAACAAAAGAAAGTGATATTTCTCTTAAATGGCAAATATATGTGGGGATTGCACCCCAAGATATTTGGTATCAAAGGATGCAGTGATCAAATATGGACTAAATGAATGCAACCAAGCAGCATTTATACCATTATCTGCACGACCAGAATGGGGTATGTACGGGGGTCTGGTCCCCAAAGTGGCACTTTTTGCTATTTGTATACATGGGATAAAACACTCAGAATGGACTTCGAAATCATTTTATTGCACACATTACATAAATAACGATTGGGCCCACCAGCTGCAGCAATACACGACTCGCATCTACGGCGCACACTGTTTACCAAGCACTGTACACTGTTTTGAGGCAACCTGTCCCACTCTTCCACCGGGAATCTCCTCAGATCGGCCAGTGTACTCTGAGCATGCTGACGCATATGAACCGCTCTGCCCAGTTGATCCCATAAGTGCTCAATAAGATTCAAGTCGGACGAGCATGCTGGCCATTCCACCCTCGTGATCTTCTGCTGGTAGGTATCAACGATCCTGGCATGGTGTGGTCGGGCATTATCGTCCTGGAATAGCGCACCTTGTTTCGCATTTCGCACCTTAACCCATGTTTCGCATGAAGGGAACAACGACTGGCCTCAAGATTTCATCAATATAGCGAAATGAATTGAGGTTGCCATCGACAATAACCAGCTGGGTCTTGTCACGTGATGTTATGCCGCCCCATACCATCACGCTGCCACCATGAAAAGCCTTCTTTGGAAGTGTACAAGCTCTTGCATTACGTTCACCTCTAATTCGCCACACTTTTAACCAGCCATCATTTTTCTTCAAACAAAATCGCGATTCATCAGAGAAAAGTACGTTCTCCCACTGATTCATGTTCCATCGACATCTGTGACAACACCAAATCGATTGCTGACGTCCGTGTTCCGCGTTCATGTCGGGCACTATTGCTGGAAGGCGAGCCCTAAAACCTGCACGATGGAGGCGGCGGCGCACCGTCTGTGTGCTGATAAACTGGTGTCCAGGCTGTCTGACCTCTTGTATGGTGGCAGCACTGTCTGCGTGCTGATACACTGGTGTCCAGGCTGTCTGACCTCTTGTATGGCGGTAGCACTGTCTGTGTGCTGATACACTGGTGTCCAGGCTGTCTGACCTCTTGTATGGCTGTAGCACTGTCTGTGTGATGATACACTGGCGTCCAGGCTGTCTGACCTCTTGTATGGTGGCAGCACTGTCTGTGTGCTGATACACTGGTGTCCAGGCTGTCTGACCTCTTGTATGGTGGCAGCACTGTCTGCGTGCTGATACACTGGTGTCCAGGCTGTCTGACCTCTTGTATGGCGGTAGCACTGTCTGTGTGCTGATACACTGGTGTCCAGGCTGTCTGACCTCTTGTATGGCGGTAGCACTGTCTGTGAGCTGATACACTGGTGTCCAGGCTGTCTGACCTCTTGTATGGCGGTAGCACTGTCTGTGTGCTGATACACTGGTGTCCAGGCTGTCTGACCTCTTGTATGGCGGTAGCACTGTCTGCGTGCTGATACACTGGTGTCCAGGCTGTCTGACCTCTTGTATGGCGGTAGCACTGTCTGCGTGCTGATACACTGGCGTCCAGGCTGTCTGACCTCTTGTATGGTGGTAGCACTGTCTGCGTGCTGATACACTGGTGTCCAGGCTGTCTGACCTCTTGTATGGCGGTAGCACTGTCTGCGTGCTGATACACTGGCGTCCAGGCTGTCTGACCTCTTGTATGGTGGCAGCACTGTCTGCGTGCTGATACACTGGCGTCCAGGCTGTCTGACCTCTTGTATGGCGGTAGCACTGTCTGCGTGCTGATACACTGGCGTCCAGGCTGTCTGACCTCTTGTATGGTGGTAGCACTGTCTGCGTGCTGATACACTGGCGTCCAGGCTGTCTGACCTCTTGTATGGTGGCAGCACTGTCTGCGTGCTGATACACTGGCGTCCAGGCTGTCTGACCTCTTGTATGGCGGTAGCACTGTCTGCGTGCTGATACACTGGCGTCCAGGCTGTCTGACCTCTTGTATGGTGGCAGCACTGTCTGCGTGCTGATACACTGGCGTCCAGGCTGTCTGACCTCTTGTATGGCGGTAGCACAGTCTGCGTGCTGATACACTGGCGTCCAGGCTGTCTGACCTCTTGTATGGTGGTAGCAGTCACTGCTGCCATAGTCACGATACATCAGTCGGTGGCAGCAGTTGTTACACAAGGTCTGCCAGATCTTGGCCTGTCTCGCACGTCGTCGGTGTCCTGGTACTTATTTATGGTTGCTTGTGAAACTCCAAATGTGGCTGCAACCACATTTTGGCGTACACCAGCCTGCAATTGTCCAATTGCCCTACCACGCTCTAAACTGGACAGACATGGCATGATTGTTAACACACAGATTATTCCAGAGCAATGTCTCCCTGACCAGTACAGACGAATGACATTATGAACCATTGTGTACATTTCTGCACTCAACATATTCATGTTTCGCATCATGAGTAATCCCATTCAGTGATGGAACTTCATGGTCCAGTGGCAGTGGTCAAAGGATCATTAACACTAACTTTTAACAAATGACTGCAGAAGTTGTGAAAGTGCCACTTTGGGGACCAGCCGCGCCCCCTCTGTACATACCCATTCTGGTCGTGCAGATAATGGTGTAAATGCTGCTTGGTTGCATTCATTTAATCCATATTTGATCACTGCATCCTTTGATACCAAATATCTTGGGGTGCGATCCCCACATATTATAATATATGCCATGTAAGATAAATATAACTTTCTTTTGTTGAGTAGTTTATAATATATTGTAACAAACAGGAATATTATTAGTGTTTGTGGTTATAATGTTAGAAATTAACCTGGCAGGTCATTTTCTTGCAAATATAAAGACTTGCGTATTTGTTTGAGAGTTGGTAAGTAGTGTAACAAAACTCCAGGTCTGGTATTTACAGAGAACCACAACAGAACACTACGGAGCATGACAACAACACGTGTTTATTCAACTACACTCTGGCTATACAGCCCCACATAGTTCTGCGGCCATCTATGCTGCTACCCCTCGGCCGTGACACTGTCAGCCAAGTTGAGCCAACCCAGTGGCTCCCCAGCAGGCCTATAACTCCCTCCTGTCCTCACCCAGCTGCACATCACAACTGCCACTGTCTACTCCCAACTCAGAGCTCCAAATGGCTCTGCACCCAGTCTAACTTTAACCTCTGCACCTGGTCTGTTGCATAACAACTTGTTATGTAAGTTGCACTAATCTGACCTTCTGTAGTCTGGCCACTGCACCTACTGTAGAACTAATTAAAACTGTTTTATAGCAGTAGTTTTATAATGTGTGGTCTCTTGGTTGATTTATGAATGTCTCTGATAGGTCACTGTGTACCTGACTGATAGTGTCTGAGCAGTTAGGCAATATTCAGACTATAAACATGCAACCACAGTCTTGTAGTATATGTATCACTGTGCATTATCCAACATATTTGGATCGTATTTGTATTTCTCTCTATCACATTGTGTCGAACGTATACAACATGACAGATTGGTGACATTCCTTCGATGTTGACAAGGTTTGGTCAGGTGGAAAGAGCAGACATTGGGCCGTATAGTTTGTAGATCTTCAGGCATTCATCACTGTCAAGGGTTCGAGATTCCTCCTCATTTACTGTGTCGGACTCACACCTGAGTTCACCTCTAAGTTCAGTTGAAATACATGTGTATTTACCAAGAATTGCATAAACTTACGTTAGATGCCAATAGAACTGAATACCTCGTCATTAGTACTCAGGTGCAGCATGGTAAACTTGATGTTTTTTCCAATACATCATGTGACAAATCCTTTAGGTTGCTGAACATTCTTCAGAATAGTTCATTTCTATGCAAATTAGTTCTTTTAGTGAATTTTTACCTTGTAGAGGCTGTCATCGGTGTAGCAAACCAACTTCTTCAATACATGTCACATACATGTTCATAATTCCCCTCGTCTTGGTTGATTGGTGCCCTGGCCTTTCTGATCCATATGGCTTCTTTTATCTATCGTGTTCTTCTGTTGGTTCCTTGTCCGCTATTTTCGCTTCCTCTCTGTCTATGATATGATTTTGTGTTGTTGCGTGGTCTGTGAGGATGGATTTGTTGATGGTCGACATTGATCTTTTTTCTCACAAGGTAAAAAGTCACGTATTGGATATGTCTAAAAGAACTAATATGAGTATCGTTTTCTGTTCCATCTGTTCTGTTTCTGTTGGTGCTTTCATTCTTTCAAGTTTCTCTTTGGGGTGGTTTTATTGTCCCCTTTTTGTTCAGCTTGCGATCTAGTTGGTCGTTTAACATTGCCCAAAAAGCGTGTTCATCTGTTTCTGATAACTGTTGTCTAGTTTTTGTGTCACAAGATTCCAAGACTAGGGTCTGTGATCTAGATCGACAGTGGATTTATTTAAACATAATTGAACAAGATTATTAGGATATTTTCACAAAAAGCTGACTTGTTACTTGTGTGAACAAATGTTGTCTTTGACAAAGTCAGTTTGTTCAAGACTGTCTGCGTTTTTGTAGGCATTGTCATGTTTAGGAAGAGGTGCTATAAGCCGTGGCTCCCTTCCATCTGATGTCTACGTCGGGGGAAGTAAAAGATCCTATGCAGAGGGTAAATGTGTAACCTGCAGTGGACTTAATAACTCTCGAGAAGGATAATCTGAAATAAACCATCAGCACAGTATCCTAGCAGGACTGCTGAGTAATTATCCAGATATCTTTTATTCAAGATAGGCTGGATGTTGGCATTGACACATTTTCACAGTAGTACTGATTGTGTAAATACAAACAGTTTGAATATTTTTACAAACAACAACGTTATGAGATGTAGTAAGGGCAAATCACACAAATGGTAACTTGTTTATCACCATCTGGTGCTTACTGGATTAATGGCATCCGTCTAATACTCTGATCTTAAATCAGATGCAGTCAGCCCAGACTTTGAACATTAATCCTTTGGAGGGTAGGCATGGCTTCGTGGACCATTACTTTTCACTCTGTAATCTATGCCAATTAACTAAGTTATCCAGAGTCATAACTACATATAAATCACTCCTCACAAGCTTACACAATCCAAGAAATGTATAGTATTTGGTGTTTGTTCAAATCCCACTGACCTCCCCAAAATGTGCTTGATAAAGTGCCTAGTAATTACCAATAATATTACCATAATTTTGTATGCCGAAGTGTGATACAACCACCAGAAAGAGTGGTTGAAATTGACAAAGTTGTGCGGTAATACGAACAATTAGAATATTAAGCCAATCAATCAATAAGTCATAACTCCAAATGTCAGTAGTGCATTATTTAAATTGCGACATTTGGTCAATTAGGATAGCAGAGAACATATATCTCTTTCTGTAGCCAAACCTGCTGCAACAGCTGTTAGCAGTAGACTTGACGATTGCAATTCCAACATTTTCCCAATATTGCTCTTGAGAATATCACAAAACATCATTGTGTCCAAAATTGTTTGGCAAGAGTAGTTACATTCTCCTCATTTTCACAAAACATCATTGTGTCCAAAATTGTTTGGCAAGAGTAGTTACATTCTCCTCATTTAGCTCTCTCGATGCTATTTCTAAAATCACTGCATTGATTTCCTGTGTGATATTCATGTGATCACAACCAAAAATTAGACCCCCCCCCCCCCCCAATTGGATGTGTATAGTCTGGCATTTAGAGTAATCACAACCAAGCCATGGATCAACATGTTCTGTGTGAAGTAGATCATCTGGAGTGATCACAACCAAAATGCTGACCAATATTAATGTGACAAGTGAGAACAACTAAACAGTGTAATGCAAAATATTTTACACATGTATATAAACATTTTTGTTACATTAAAATTAAATAAACAGATAAGTCAATAGACTAACTTGTAGTGAATGAATAACTAGACTAATATTATAGGCACTTAAAGTAACTATTATGGCACCTGTAGTCATATGTAAGATGTGCTGAAAGTCCAAATGCCTGTTGGTTTGTCTTTTCTTGATTTGTCTAGGGAACATTCTTGTTGGTGTCTTCAATTTCAGATTAATTTGGAAATTTTGACCAGTATGGTATGATGCGAAATAAGTGTAAACATGTTATTTGCTGTACAGTTGCACGGCTGTAGCTACAGGTTTTCCTTTTTCAGAGGTTCAGAAAAATGTCTATCAAATTGGGAATTCAGTCAATATGAATGTTGGTCTTGACACAACTATGATCAACTTACTCTCAATGTTTCAACAATTTTCAGATTGCCTCCTTCATTAGCTGGATTGTTTGATTTAGGTCTGCGAATTTGCTTGCCATATGACATGTTGACAAGGCAGTCTCGTATGTTAATATGTTATTGAATACAGTGTGCGATGGATTAAGAAGGCCATTTGGATCAGTAAATTGTCACCAGCTTAAATGGGGGTATTGCCTCAGTCTTGTGGGGAACATCTGGTGAGCAGAAGCATAACTAAGTCACAGTTCAGCTTCTGAAGATGACGACCAAAGTTTACCAAACATGTTGAAAGTAAGTTTACATAGAAGAAAATATATAATTTAATTAAATGCTACTCCGTGTAAGAGGATCTAAAGCAATATATGTTAAAACCAAATTTCAATTGCTTGAATATGGACATATTTGATGGACAAATATTAGAATGCTGGAGATCATTACCAGGTTTCCAGTTGTGCAACTGAACAAAAATTTCATAATTAACAATCTGTTGGCATCATCTCTTGCAATTTTCTATAAACTAATCTGGTGACAAATATTGTTGCACATATTAGTGTGTTTCCTTAACCATCACTCAAGACGGTTTTAATTCATATTTTATACTTTTTTTATAAACCAGCATTGCATATCTGTCATGTTTGAAGCAATACATCAGTGTATTGATTTTCCAATATAGAAAGCAGTTTCCCCTGGGAAAATGGTTAGTAAGGTGGTCCACCATGCTATTTTTCTCAGCTACCTCCAAGTATTTGCTGGGGTTGTCACCTCGTATTATCACCAGCTATAATTATATTTCTCATCCCAAGCATCGCACTGACATCACGAGTTTAGATAACGTTCAGGTGCACAGGGTATTCAACGTCTTTGCAATCACAGGTCTGAGCCAAAAAAATGAGCTGTCTATGGAAGTTAATTATATGCCCTGGTATTTGGACGAGCCCATCCTTGCAAGCCAGCGGTGGTGATTTTCTGTTATTGTGGGGACCTTGTAACAACCGCCTGCGCCCCATGTCAAAGGGCAACTGCAGGGAATTTCAATAAATACCTGTCAGGCCTTTCCACAGAAGTGCATGATCCAAATCGCCTAACTTCAGCATTCTGACAGCAATATGCCAGGTGTCACTAAGATTCTGACATGTGAGAATGGGCGAGCTTGGTGTGTAAGAAACAACAGAAATTTAAGTGATGTAGCCAAATCCAATAGTATCCCCGTATTAAGAAAACTTACTACATAGTGGCATCTCCCCAGATCAGACCCCTTAGGCGTGTTTTGTGCCTTCGATGCGTGCCTTGTCCTTACCACCTTGTACACCATTTTACCCAGGGGAAACACTGGAAAGTAGCTTCACAGCTGTAAGGTATACATGCCTGTTGCATGAGGCTGTCTTGTATGTGTTGAATCGGTAAGTTGTCGACTCGGCCTGTCTTCAAGACCAGACAGCCTCGACGACAGACCCAAGCTCCCATGGCCAGGCATGTCCGAAGAAAGAACTCTTGTGCAGTTTTGTCTAAGTTTTCAAACAACAGGTCTGACTACTGTTGCCATGCTCCCAGGTTTGAGGAAGTATAAAGTCTCATTTCAAAAAGCAGCATTGAAAAAATTGAGTTTAGTGTTAGAAGCCATATATTTTATGGGAAAAACTTGTTGTGCAGTCCTAAATTGAAATGTACCTCTTGGAAGCCTTTAGTTTTCAAAAGGTAAAATACATTTGAATTTTTGTAGAAAGTTGTTACGTTGGTCTCATTTGATATACAGTTTTGTCTCAAATTCTAGATGATGTTTGAACTCGGTTTCATTCTTTTTTATTGAATTTGCTATAAAATAAAGGTTTTTAAATTTGATCCACTGAAAGTCGCACATGCACAAATAATATTTTGATACATTGGCTTTCCTGCACAATACAAGCAGGGAATAGGCCGACCAGAGTAATATTTGTATGTTGGTTACTCGACCGATCCTAAGTGTAACCAAAAAGTTATTACATGACAAGAAAAATACGTAATTTAATTGTAACCTTTTGGAAAATCTGAAATGCCACCCGACCCAACCTCTCTGTAGTAATGTTTGTCTCGTATTGGTCTGAAGAAATTGTCACATTTCTGGGTGACTTGAACACAACAACAACTTACATGACAATGTTTGAATGCTTACCTCTCCTTCAATGGTTCCACCCAGGTCGATAATGAAAGAAAAACTGACCTACTGAAAGTTGAGAACATAATACAACATTTATTCTGGTCAGCCTTACCTGATTGCCCGGCATGGCACAGTTATACATCGACAATTCAAGGTAGAGATATCAAGACATGTCTGTAGAAGAACTCGAAATAAATCTGCCAAAACTAACAAACGTGTATATTGTACTTCTGTTCAAGAGAACCCTCAACTGACGAATGCAGTTTCAAAGGAAGCAAGATTGTCTGTTCCATTATATAGAAACAGCCAGGAATGGTAATTATTGGAAGGAAGTTCGCTGAATTGTTTTACTTGAGGAGCAATGAGTACAACCCCGAAGCAACCAATGGCAATAGCGGCAGTTTAGAATCTGATTTTTTTTGTGTGAAAATGTTGAGACCACCGTTTCGGGCTTATATGGTGTGGATCGAGTAAACCTTCAACGTATTTATTCAGATATTACGATCATTATATGAAACTGAGGAACTGACAGCTTTCTTTTAATGTTATCTGCAATTCATGTAGCCGATCACAAATCGGGTTTATTAAGTTCAGATGTGTGCATTTTGTGAAATTGGCCTTCTGTTTAAAAAATCTTATTTACCTGCCCCGATGACTTGAGCATGTTGCAGTGCAGAACATGTCAACGCTACAATACTTCAAGGTACTCTCACATTCGCATTTTCTTAGTTGTCTATCATAAGGTCACATATTGGCCTTTTCCACTGATATTTACAACAATTCTCATGAAGCTGCTATGAAACAGTTAAGATGATTTAAGAGAAAGATTGAAGTATGAACTTTGATTAATCCCACCAATTCTCAGACAGCACAGTCAATTACAGCAGAAAATAGAACTTGATCCAACAAACACGCAATAGTTCCATTTTGCCTGAAGACGCACCCGAAAAAACAACTTCATTTTGCATTGGGAAATGTGTAACACTACATGAATTTGTGGCGCCCCCCGTGGTCTACATTTTAAAAAATTGAACCGTTGTGAAAAGCCTGTTATGAGAATTCCAGATCGCCATGTTATGACTACGGACTTTGTGAGCATAGATAACTTTCGTGTCGGTCACACGAAGGAACTGCACAACTATTAATTAAAGACTTGCAAATTAATCCAGTGCCTTCAAAGTTGGTAAACGAATGCTCTAATGTTATGACACCGCGCGTGTCTGTTGGAATTAAGGAGGAATGCCTGACAAAATTAAGTTGCTATCATCATATCCATTTAAAAAATGCATGGCTAATTGGGAGCAAAACACTAACAAATTATCCCCGGACCTTTGAAATGGGTCTCTGTTAGCGTGCCCCTTGAACTTTGGAATGTGCCCCCGTTTAAGTTGCAATACCGGTAACGCTGAAGTGACGGCGACGCGGGGCAAAAAATGTTCAACAGCATCTACATTAAACAAATTTTTTTTGCAAATACTTGGCAGTAAAAACGCGATTTATTTGGTCTTGCAAACGCCATGTCCATACATATCATAGCCAATGATATGTATTCAGGGATGAGAAATTTCCGGTTTTTGCCGGAATTCCGGTTTTTATACTGCTCCAAAGATCACTTTTGTGAATCGTGTAAATCCGGGGAGAAAAAAATGAATGTTGGAGGGTAGGGCATATAAAATCCAGGACAATTCGCCTACGATCTATCTGCGGATTGAGTTAACCATCTATCCATCGGGTGTCGCCACTTGTTAATGACGCTGCGTGGCGATTAGAGACAGAACCGACCCAACCGAGCCCGTGAATCTGCGAAGTAAAACCCTTAGTTTCTGTAGGAAACGACGATGTATTTTGTGGAGATGTTGATTATTTTCGAACACAATGGCTAATCGACGATTTGTTGTACGGCAAGACAAATGACGGACATTGACAAAAGTGTAAAGAATAAGTGGAATTGGGCGTGGCTGGGGAGATCGGCTGGAGACACTATGTTGGTCATATTCATCAGTAAATTATCAGCAACAGGGAATGCCTACTGTTTGTGGTGCGAGGCCGATGTCAATTATGCGGATTGGATCCTACAGGCTACAGTCAGATGGGAACCGAAGCATTGAAGTACACGCTGGCACTGCCCACACTGGTCACCAATGTTCTATTAGAACCTGAACAGAGGGCGTATCACATGGAAGTTCGCCGATTCCATGTAGACAACACACTTCCACAAGCACCCACAAGTTCCAGATTGGACTTGTGGTGGGCTACCATATTCTCTACTGGCAAGTTCCCAGCCTTGTCAAAGCTGGTGGCTGTAATGATGAGCTGCTTTCATGGTCTCAAGTGGAAGGGTGTTTTAGTCACATGTCTAGCATCATAAATACTGCCAGAAAGAATGTTAGTACATTCAACACTATCCAGACATTGACGTACTCACTCATGGCAAGCAACAAGACTGTTATACAGGACTGGTCGCCTCGTTCACAACACGAGGTGTGCCTACAAAATGTAGAGAGCGAGAGAGAGAGAGGTGTGCCTACAAAATGTACTCCATCCATCTTGCCGAGGAAGGAAATATGAAAGAGGAGAAGAAAACTGAACTGAACATGTCAAAGACGAAGGCAGCCACCAAGTACAAAGCTAAGGAAGCATTTGAGCTGGCAACGAAGAAAGCTATAATGGCCCATCAACTTGCTGTTTTGAGAAAGCTGCCCGTCAGCCAACTCGGGTTCAGCCCAGAAAATATCATTAACAAGTGAGTTAGTACTATGACATGTCTGCGTGAGTCCGTGTGCTTTTTTGCTATTGGAAGTGTTCAGATTTTCTATTTAATGCTTAAAATACACCATATGTCATCTACAATTAAAACATATCTCTGAGGAGTCCCCCTTCCCCCGATTAGATGAGACAGTCCTCTCGGGCTGAAATGTGGGCCACAGCAAAATGTCCGGTTTTTTCTCTGAATGTCGCTCTCATCCCTGAATGTATGGACAAAACCTAAAATCTTTGGACAGTTGTAACCCACTGATTACATCCTGAAAAATGAAGGTTAACATAGTTGCTTAACTTCAATTTAGTCTAATTTTGGATTTCTCGGGGAAAAATAACCTCAAATCTGTCCGGTAAAAACTCCCTTTTTGTGATGTATGGCCTATGTAGAGAAACTTTAAGCCGACTTCAAAATAGCATTGTTAGTATGTCTTATAGAGCCATAATACGGTCTTGATCAAATTTTACATAAAAACCCGTTTTCTTACCTAAAAATCAGAAAGTCCAACAACCCATACCGTAATTAGTAACGTATAGAGAGAGCGAGAGAGAGAGAGAGAGACAGAGAGAGAGACGGAGAGAGAGAGAGAGAGAGAGAGAGAGAGAGAGAGAGAGAGAGAGAGAGAGAGAGAGAGAGAGAGAGAGAGAGAGAGAGAGAGAGAGAGAGAGAGAGAGAGAGAGAGAGAGAGAGAGAGAGAGAGAGAGAGAGAGAGAGAGAGAGAGAGAGAGAGAGAGAGAGAGAGAGAGAGAGAGAGAGAGAGAGAAAGAGACAGAACATATCAAATGGTTGGCTGCTTATAACAAAAAATGCCGACAGAAGTCACAATTCATCGCCTTGGCCGCCCGCTTAGTAGTGCTCCAAGGCAACACGGAACCAGCCGAGTGTGACTGTGGACCAGTAGTTCTCTATTCAGGATAAGTTGACGCAACAGCTTGATGATGGAGACCGTTATGATCAGGTATACTGTGTGCATAAATACCTGTTTGTTTGGTGGATTTCGTTAAGAACTGGTCAACATCCCAACCAGAAGGAATAGAACCGGCTTAGCAGCAGCACAAAGCATACGTCTTGATTAGTGATGTTCGGTCTCACTCAGCACCCACTGTGTTATCCTGCTCACTATTACACAGCATAACTTCCCGAGTACCTGAAGCGCACACCACTTCGCCGACTCACCTACCCTCATACAGAGAAATCGCTGTCTTGTCGATTGATGTTTTTTTGTAATTATATACCCCCGCTCTACACCGTCAGCAATGACCAACTGATGGAATGGTTCAAAGTGGAAATAGGAGTGCTGCAGGTTGTCTGCTTGTGTGCTACCACCTACCCCAGTGGCGAAGTGACCGGGGGGCGCACTGGGATCCGCTCGGGGGGACGCCGAATCGACGGTCACCTTACCCACCAAGAGAATAACATCATATATATAACATATTTATAGTGACATTTCATATGTATATATACACGAAGAAATAATAAAGGGCAGGCATTTACACAATGCCACTGATGGATGTCTCGGGACAATGCTGTATGTGATCGCCGTAACGTTGAGTCATTTCTTTACGTCATAATGTTAGCCAATAATAAGGCCATTAACTAAACCAGCTGTGCATTATTGATTTTAGCTAGGTGTCGTAAATGGAAAGTGAGAGTTAGCCACCCTAATGCAGTGTTGTTATATTTAATTTACAGTGAAACCAATTCAAACCATCGATATCATTTAAACGTACCATTTCACTGTTACGCCAACAATTGTACTTTCACACAAGTGTTACTAATTAGCGAATCAGAAGACATTCAAGCATTTGTAGAATATCTTAATATGTTGCTCTTATTTCA
>OZ023209.1:43516289-43531289 GCA_963995525.1 Escarpia spicata | reverse complement strand
CTATGTTCCCGAAATATACATACACACACACACAGACACACACACACACACACACACACACACACACACACACACACACACACACACACACACACACACACACACACACACACACACACACACACACACACACACACACACACACACACACACACACACACACACACACACACACACACACACACACACACACACACACACACACACACACACACACACACACACACACACACATATATATATATATATAATTATATTCCAAAAGTAATGTTATGTTTCTGAAGCGCACATATTAACGCATAATTTCTGATAATTTCAGCACCATCGCGTTAATAAAACTTAACGTATTCATCAACATCCTGGAAAACATATTTTTATATAATTATCATTGGCTTGGTACTTTTCATACTTTGCTCGATTAAATGTCGTGTTTAAAGCATCTTATCTCTTGCGTCTTACTGATTGTGTCAGAATAGCAGTTGGTTGATAGGCACAGAAGTAAATTACGTAGTCAATTTCACTATATTTTATCTAAACCGGTAATGAAATTAACATAACGGAATTAACACACTAAACACAGACAGTTCACTGTCTGTTTTCAAGTAGTCAGGTAGTATTGCATGTAAGTAAACTTGAGACTGGTTTCGTATAAAGCTCCTGCTACGCAGTTCTGTTGGTGTCGTAAAGGATTCTACCTTGCAACCTTCACAATATATGGGGTACCGGAATTAACTAAGTAATCTCTATTTTTGCCCACTTTATGCGTATTTTGTTGGATATTGCGTAAAATATGCACATGTCATGACTAATAGTTATGTTTCACCAGTCATAGTTACATTTTGTAGTCAAGCCATGCACAACTGAATTGTTGGACTCTTCATATTATAAGCCAAAGGCGTATACATGTTATGTCCATCGGTATTTTCTCACTGGCAATCTGGTGATATCATATAAATCCACATGCGTGCACAGTTGCCGTCATGCTCTGTTAACCACGTAGTCCTTCATGTTCAATTCGTTATCCCTCCAATCGAATTATTCAAACATAGTTCCGTCGGAAACGTTCTACTACGCAGCTGCGAATTCAACGAACGGTAAAATTAATAATAAATCAAAGTTAGTTTAACGTCATGCAAGCAACCTATGCAACGGGAAGTTTATGCCTACTTCGTCAGACAAAGGGCAAACGAGTGCGTCAGCGCAAGCAAGACACGACAGCCCAGGACCGAGAGATTGATGCAGCTTGCTCGACTACAAAAGACGTCGTAGACCCCACCTCGGCATTCAACACTTGAAACTGTGCAGTGAGTATGGAGGGCTCTATCGTTTCGCGGCTCCAGTGCGCGCTGTGTCTCGCGCTGTTGTCGTCTCCCGTGATCTCAGCCTTCCAGATGCCTGACCTGACGCCGTCTGATGAGCCGGAGAAAACTTGTAAGTTCTTTAGTTGAGACAACGACATCTATAATTCATTGCAGGTCGATCGAGGGAGCGCTAATGTGTAAGCGTAAGAAATAGCTATTCTTTAAACAACGTATTTTAAAAAACGGATATGTAATTTGCTTTGCTAGGCCTGCGCGATACATTATATGATATGACAAAACGCTGAATTGGAAAACATTTTCTAATTTTTGCGGCAGTAAATAAGTGATATGTGTGCGAGGAGTCATGTCCAGACAACGCAATATTGTGTATTTTGAGCCCTTGTCGTGTTAATAATAATTAGTATGTGGATGAGACGTATGGCGCATAAGGTGTGGCTACAACACACAACAAACTTAGAAGAGCCGCAGAAGGCTGCAGGGCTCGTGTAGGAAGGAATTACTCAGCGACTTCCTCCGATTATTAGGTGACAGTGGTTAATAGTTGTTGATGGATATCTTTTTTTTTCAGATGCAACCCGCGATTTTTATCAGAAACCGTCGGAGTTCGATTATACTGGTAAGCTAGAACACGTTTTATTTTGCTTATCCATGTCTACATAAGTAGTTTGACAAAGTATTGTACTGTACAGTTTTGTCCGTCGAACAATATAAGTGTACCATACGATTCTTGTCATGATAGGGAATGCTACCATTACATGTTGTAATGGTAGCAGTATGTTACAATGGTAGCAGTATGTTACAATGGTAGCAGTATGTTACAGTGGTAGCAGTATGTTACAATGGTAGCACTACGAGTACTGCACCCAACACTGCTGCTGCTGCGGTTTCTATTACTACTACTACTACTACTATTACTACTACTACTACTACTACTACTACTACTACTACTACTACTACTACTACTACTACTACTACTACTACTTCTACTACTACTACTACTACTACTATTACTACTACTACTACTATTACTACTACTACTACTACTATTACTACTACCACTACTACTACTACTACTACTACTACTACTACTACTACTTCTACTACTACTACTACTACTACTATTACTACTACTACTACTATTACTACTACTACTACTACTATTACTACTACTACTACTATTACTACTACTACTACTATTACTACTACTACTACTACTACTACTACTACTACTACTACTACTACTACTACTACTACTACTACTACTTCTACTACTACTACTACTACTACTATTACTACTACTACTACTATTACTACTACTACTACTACTATTACTACTACTACTACTACTATTACTACTACCACTACTACTACTACTACTATTACTACTACTACTACTATTATTACCACTACCACTACTACTACTACTACTATTACTACTACTACTACTACTATTACTACTACTACTACTACTACTATTACTACTACTACTACTACTACTACTACTACTACTACCACCACCACCACCATCACCACCACCGCTACCACTACTACTACTAATACTACCACCAATATGACTACTACCATTTATACTACTATTACAACTAATACTACTAATAATAATACTACCACTTCTACTACTACTTCTACCACTACTACTACTACTATTACTACTACTATCACTGATACTAATACTACCACTAACACTACTACTACAACTACTACTACTGTTACTACTACTACCACTAATACTAATACCACTACCAGTACTAATACCACTACTACTACTACTACTACTACTACTACTACTACTACTACTACTACTACTACTACTACTTGTACTACTACTACTACTACTACTACTACTACTTGTACTACTACTACTACTACTACTACTACTACTACTACAACTACCACTAATACTACTACCACTACCACTACAACTACTACTACTACTTGTAGTACTACTACTACTACTACTACTGCTGCTACAACCACAACCACCATCTTCACCACCACCATCACCACCAAAACGTCACAGGAGTCAATGCAGATCGCGAACCACTCATGACTCTATCCTGGACGTCTTGCAGAGGACGTGTCGTGCATGACGACGGGTCCGTCGTGCGTGCGGTCTTGTGAGGGCGTCAGCGACGGCAAGTACCAGTCGTGTACGTCTTGTTCCAAGTACGTCAGCTGCTCCTCCAGCGTCCTGGGCGAAATGCCGTGTGCCTCTGGATCGGTGTGGGACGACCTGGCCAAGACGTGTCAAGAGGAGTCTAGCACCTGTATCCCCTGTCCAGGTGGGTTACTGCGTATTAAGACCGAACAACTTACAATCAACTCCCTGAAAGTGTCGGCTCATGTGGCCCTCACATGTCTTGTGACATTTTAGTTTAAATAACGTAAAGGTAAAGAAACAGTCGAACGTTGACATACAGACAGTGTGGACGAAACTCATAATGACTCAACGGTGTTAAATGTTGAACATAATTATAGCCGCCGATGGTCGGTCATCCGTAGGCATACATACGCCAGCATAATATTGGATTGAACATCAAGTCGACTCAATTAACGAAGCATGTTAGTAGAGGCTTGTAGAACGAAATCCATAAAATGTTTAAAGGAACGTAAGAAGCTTATGTAGAAATAATGCCATACTTGTTTCATTCATGTTATGTTGCTGAATCAGATGTGTCATTTGAAAGCTAACTAGGATATGAGCACATAAAACGAAATTACTAAATATCTGAATAGCAATGACCCTGCTAGATGTACTGTTTTCCAGCACAATTATAGTTATATCGTAACCGTTTCTGTGCTTCGTTGGGAAAAGCCAATACGCACTCACGAACGCTATGCTAGAAACATGACTTTCGATATGTTGTTTTCCTGAAATCCGCTATGCCAATTTCATTTAGGGCCTTGTGATAACTGATACAATGTAGTGTCAAATAGTATTTATTTAGAGCCTTGTGTCGACGGCTTAGCGTGGCTGTTACTGGTAACGTGTTATAAGTCGTCGTTGCTATTTGCAGCCAACGCGGTGAGCTGGTTCAAGGACAAACACGCCGGGTATTCGCTGCCCGACAACAATTATTTCACGGCCGGAGTACCCCAACAAGTCTACCGCTTCCCAGGTACGTATATATATATATATATATATGGATGTCTGTCCCTCTCTCATTCTCTCTCTCCCTCCCTCACTCCCTCCTACCTTCCTCCTTCCCTCCCCTCTCCTCCCCCCTATCATTTAAAACAACTCTATATTTTATTATATGCAGTTTGTTCAGTGGCGAAGCTAATAACTGGTCGATCCCCCTTGCAGACTTTGGGTGTAACCGCGATTCGACCCTGAAACTTCAGGCGCCATCTGGAGCCAAAGCCATCCAGTTCTACCTGACTTTCTACGAGAGCCCGTATCAGTACGCCTTCCACATCAGCAACTACCGAGGAAGTGACGGCTGGAGCAAATGGGACGGTACGTAGACACGTCACACATGTTTGATTATTGCAACTCAGTATGTCTTTAGTACAACGAGAAGATAATGTTATGTGTTCATGTCTTATACTAGTATTGAAGTAATGATATCATAACGGTAAATCCACCGAGTATTTCCGCCAAGTGGGGAAAGCAAGTCTAGTTGTTCTACCGGCCAGTCTAAACGGTTGTGATATTGTCGCGGCCCCAAATGGATAAACTGATAGCAGAAACGTAACGTGCACAGTTGTATGAACAGCAGAACAATTTCGTTACCAATCGCTGACGCCGAAACACGATGAAGTAATTACACGCAGTGCTTTCGCTTATACCAGGGCCTCTCCCAAGCTGTCTCTCCCAAGCTGCCTCTCCCAAGCTGTCTCTCCCAAGCTGTCTCTCCCACGAAATAACATTGTGAATGCTCATAGAATATTTTCTGTATTGTTATTTTTGAGCCATTCTGATGAAATCAAAATATAATTCATAACGATAGTTACGATAATTATTACAACCAACGTTGACGTGATTTCTCTCTCGTCTAGGTTCCTCGTCGAGACGGAATGACGCCGAGATCCACAGCTACAATAGCGACCTATACGCCTTCGACAGCTCGAACGGCGGCGGTAAGGCGATCATCAATAAGATGAACGTTATCACCACCCACTTGTACATCAAAATCACACCTACTTCGATCTACGTCAACAACTTCAGCGGATACGAGGTGACCATCAGTAAACACGTCTTCAAACTAGATACATTCTACTTCGCACTGAACCGGATCATCAACAGCTTCGAGGGAGCGACTTCTCCGGCCGACCGGAGTGGCTCCGGACTAGATGCTGTTTGGATCAGCTGGATCTTCTAGAGAATCGGCGATAATCGACGGACGCCAGGTGTACATGCCATCAGCCGATAACTTATCGAAAGTTACATGTTAAATGTGCTGTTGAACGCAATAAATCATGTGTATATCACATCATAATGTCTGACCATTTATTTATGTTGCAAACTCGTTTATATTGTACAATAATTGTATGTTTCCTACAACAATGTTGCATGTAATTAAGAACCCTGTCAAGTAAAAATAAGCGATATGTTATCTTATTTATGATGAATTATTTCAGTATAAACCAGCGTTAAGTTTACGTTTTATGTCAGAGCGAGGTTTCTTTGTTTTAATAAGTGACTTTTTTATAAATCGATAATTTAATTACGCATTAATTCATAATATGCATATGACCGAAACAAATGCTACATAGTAGGGAAATTATGAATATATTGATAACATTTAGATTGGATTCTAAGATGAAATAGCAGTTCGTTGTCAATCTACTACTTGGTGAAAACTCACAATGCAATACATTTTAAAAACTATTCGCCCGAGCCGCTGTCAAATGTCACATTGTCTCAACTACCACTCGTCAGTTTTTCAATTCTGTTTTTCATCTACGTTGTTGAAACATGGACATAAAGAGTGATTTAGAAGTATGTGCTTGTTTTTAACGAACATATGATGTGTAGCTTTCAATTGTACAAAGAATGGTGTCTTGCGTCACTGTGATGTATCCCGAAAACAGCAAAACAGAGAAGATGTCCATGTGTGCCAAAACATGTACTCTTCTATGTCCAACAACCAGATCGACGCTGAACAATGACTCGCATACATGTTACTCTTCCCAGTTTTTCGCGGACCGCTCAATTGTGCACACACGCACGCACGCACGCACGCACGCACGCACGCACACACACACACACACACACACACACACACACACACACATATACTTCCTCAAATGGACACCACGTTACATTTCATACGAGCACAGCTACATTTCACTCGAAGACACGGCTATGTCATCACACGAACACACGGCTACACTGGACATGAACACACGGCTACACTGGACATGAACACACGGCTACACTGGACATGAACACACGGCTACACTGGACATGAACACACGGCTACACTGGACATGAACACACGGCTACACTGGACATGAACACACGGCTACACTGGACATGAACACACGGCTACACTGGACATGAACACACGGCTACACTGGACATGAACACACGGCTACACTGGACATGAACACACGGCTACACTGGACATGAACACACGGCTACACTGGACATGAACACACGGCTACACTGGACATGAACACACGGCTACACTGGACATGAACACACGGCTACACTGGACATGAACACACGGCTACACTGGACATGAACACACGGCTACACTGGACATGAACACACGGCTACACTGGACATGAACACACGGCTACACTGGACATGAACACACGGCTACACTGGACATGAATACACGGCTACACTAGACATGAACACACGGCTACACTGGACATGAACACACGGCTACACTGGACATGAATACACGGCTACACTGGACATGAACACACGGCTACATTGGACATGAACACACGGCTACACTGGACATGAATACACGGCTACACTGGACATGAACACACGGCTACACTGGACATGAACAGACGGCTACACTGGACATGAACACACGGCTACACTGGACATGAACACACGGCTACACTGGACATGAACACACGGCTACACTTCAATAGCATTCGACTACACCTCTCGCGGACACACGGCTACATCATCACAAGGCGACACTTCATACGAACACACAGTTACACTTCTCACGAACACATGGCTACACTTCACACGAACACGTGGGCTACATTTCAAAGTGACACTCGGATAAACTTCAGTGACTTCACTCTGGCATTCGACTACACTGAATAGGAGCACTCTGCTACACTTCACACGGACACACGGCTACACTTCGCACGACCACACGGTTACACGACCACCCGCCCACACGTTACACGATCACACGAGTGTTTTGATTTTATTATTACACCGCGTGCAAAGTGTACGACATGATAGGTATGTGTCAATGAACATACGCTGGATGTACCCGACGCATACGCAATAAGCGATTTCGTATTTATTTAGGCATCCGTCTTCAATCACGTTTAGTGCACCACTAACGTCATGATTTAATACCACCACCCCGTAGTCGAAATGACTCGAGGGGGTGTAAGTTCAATGACGTCAGAGAGGGGCGGAGGCTTAACATCTTAGATTTGAAAATGTCCATAATAAATGTCGCAAGCACAGTTTTGTTTTTGCACGTGGGGCGCTTCCATGGTGGCAAACAGTGCTGACGCTATAGTTCACAACATGACGTTTTTTTGCTCCTGAAGTTAATTAATTATGTCGTCATAAAGTGCTCTAGGGGCCTGGAGAGAACGTCGTCACAGAAATGGCCGTTAATACAGGATTTGCGTTTGAATTGGATATCATAGGACTTATTTTTGAAATAATCATGATGCTCTAATCAGTTATTTAAATTAATGTTTTTTCAAATATTATAAATATTAAACAATAATATATTTAACATTACTATGCAATAATGGGTGGTCCACAGAGTTGGATCCTACGTCATGCTGAATGTGGGTGGTCTCCGGTTAAGCGTGACTAAGCGTTACATGGAATGGGGGGTCTAGTTATTGATATCAGACTGACGACATTAGTTGCAATGTCACCTGCCACCGAAAGTGCATTACCTTTATGAGTGTAACAATACAAAAAAGAGCTTCCAATGGATTACGATCGTATAGTAGCGCCACTGTGTAGGATTTTCAAGACAATACCCAATTTGGAAACACTCCAGAGTGTTTTCAAATTAATTTGAAAACACTCTGGTTACGTTGAATACACTCACCTGTAGGAATTTTAAACTACTCACCCGTTCATATATCTTCCAAGAGTGTTTTGAAATTTAAAAACACAACATTCTACAGTGTTTTGAAATTAATTTGAAAAGACGGTCGAGATGCGTCGCAGCGTAGACGGTTGGGCTTCTGAACACAGAGGCGATTCTTCGAGCAATGTACGTTGTCTCTTCTTCTCTTCTTCTTCTTCTTCGTCTGTTTTTCTTCTTCTTCCGTGCTTCCGCCTACCATCGATTTTTTTACATACAGAGTGCAATTTGTTTAACTCACACAAATAACGTGTAAATGACAGAAATACGTGCACAAGAACTTTGTGTCTAAAACGTTTGATATTTAAATGTCTGGATATTGTTATAGAATGCATCCAGACTGTTTATACTAACAACGTTGAAAGACAGAATTCCAAATTCGAATGGTACTGGGTGGGGGGGGGGGGGAGAAAAATATAAATGGTAGTTGCATCTGGAGTGATGGTTTGATTCGATAATGAATGGTGTTGTCTAGTGACAACATAGAAAGGAACAATGTATTGATTTTTTTGTATTCTAACTAGGCCACTTACTATCTTGTACATCATGCAAAGTGTAGCATCAGTTCGTCTGCCTGCTAGGGACCATCCTAATGTGTGTGGCATGCCTGGCCTGATGGATGTGTTACGTATCATTATACCATGAATTGTTGGAAATATTATCTTTGTCAATATATTTTTGTATTTGACTTTGTTTGAGATTGTGTTAATGCAATGATTGTTATCAACAAGGCATCTGTCCGTCAATAACATTCTATATTATTGGCCATCTACCGGATGTAAGAAAAGCAAAAGTTTGGTGCTGCCACCTATCGACTGAACGAAGAGTTCTATAAACGCACATAGTGCTCTAATACCAGTATGAACTGCTTCGTGCATTATACCAACGTACCGTAAATAACACCTTACAGTGATAGAATAAAGTAATTGGTATTAGGATTTATATTGTTTTACATTTATCATTATGTACACCAGTAATAACAAATTATTACATTTCATTTAAAAACAAACCCATTTATTTTACTTGTTTCGGTCATGTTATTATGGTTATGTCTTCATTTGGAAATAAAGCATTGCTTGGTTGATTGTTTGATTGATTGATTGATGATTGTTATAAATAATCAATGTGATTACTTATATGTTTGCAGATATATGGCCTACATTGCTGTAAACAACAAATCACTTTAGCACACTGTGATCCATCACAACAACGCACGCACGCACGCACGCACGCACGCACGCACGCACGCACGCACGCACGCACGCACGCACGTACGCACGCACGCACGCAAGCAAGCACGCACACACATACATACAAACACACACACACACACAAACACACACACACACACACACATACACACACATAAACACACAAACACGCATACACATACATACACAAAAACACAAACACACAAACACACAAACACACAAACACACAAACACACAAACACACAAACACACAAACACACACAAATACGTTCTCGACTGACTCGTAGGTGTGGTTGCCGCGGTCTACTCTGTGAACCCGTGCACGCGTACTCATTGTGTTCACGTGCATTTGATTAATAAACTGCGTGGCTCTTCTAACAGCACGATACAATGTGAATAAAAAAACAAGCTACACACAGTCATATGTCTTCCTGTCCAGTAGCACGCAAAGGTCTCCTTGACAACAGCATTACGTTCGTGTGACCGTGTTGTCACAATTATATTTTTCATCTATATATATATATATAGGTATATAATTATACTAACCCTCCTTATAAAACGAACCCCGATCGAACCCACACCCATTTTCCTGCTAAACCAACTGCACGGTTTAGTCGTGCAGTATACCTAGACATTGAGTATGAATTATGTTTTTGACGGATTATTGAAAACAGGGGTCTACAGAAACAGAATCCGACGGGTACGACCCTTGAGCATTAAAAAAATTTGCATAAATCTAATATGGCTGCCTCCATATCAGTATTTTTTATCCTATATCCAAGTATAGTTGAAATTTCACATTAAAAGTTTATTCTAAATACAGTAAACGTATGCAGGCTCGTGCCATCAAAGAGTGAAACAATATTACGATCGGGCTTTTATTAATTTGCATAAATCCAAAATGACCTCCATCTTATCAGCGTTTCGATGAAATATCCAGTTATATTTGGAATTTTATAAAATTATTCTAAATTCATTATAAGTGTCTGGAGGCTCATGCCATCAAAACTGAAACGAATATTATTATTTATAATTTGCATACGTCCAATACGACCGACAAGACATCAGTGTTTTGATCATATATCCAATTATAATTGGAGTTTCGGAATGATTCCATCATAACCATTATCTCCAAATACAGTTGCATTTTATTAGAAATATTCAAAATGCCATTTAATTGAGGGTTCGAGGCATCGATGCCTGTAATAAAAAAGATTGAGCCATTATCTCCAAATATAATTGGATTTTTCCAGTGATTCTAAATAAAGACCTCTACGACAGCAACAGATGCTATGGTTGGTAATTTATTGTTTATTTGCATAAATCCACTATGGCTGCCTCTTCAGTGTTGTGATCATATTACTCGCGTGTGCACGGAAGCGTGTACATGTGCATCGTGTGTATATGTTTGCGCACGTGTGTGTGTGTGTGTGTGTGTGTGTGTGTGTGTGTGTGTGTGTGTGTGTGTGTGTGTGTGTGTGTGTGTGTGTGTGTGTGTGTGTGTGTGTGTGTGTGTGTGTGTGTGTGTGTGTGTGTGTGTGTGTGTGCATGCTTGCGTGTGCGTCCGCATATCCACAATCTAGATGTGCTTGCATTTTGAATTAATCTATTGCATCTTATTTGTAAGAAGTCATGAGAAATTCATCACAGCTGTTAATCGCAGCAGAACAACTAACCTCAACCGATCCAAAATGAAGAGAGCCAAGAGTTATATGTTGACACCGGGTATGTCACATATTGAAAATAAATTAAATTAGTTAAACATTTTGTTGATGATTATTAGCATTATATGGCCTGAAAGTAATTCAGATACCAAAATCTGGCGATTTATATATGGGAGGGAAGTAGGACTACACTGAAGTAGGCTGAACTCCATCGTTGTGAAGACGTTCAACAAGACGATACTGAACAGAACATATAGCGAAATTGATCATCTTTTAAGAACAAGTCAGCATGGATTACATGTAGGGAGGACGACAGCCGGCTGTAACATTGAGCAGGGTAATGGAAAGAATTAGATCAATAACTCTACCTGCACTCATAACAGTCACAGACTTTCAAAAAGTATTTGACACAATCCAACTTCTCAAAATAATGAAGATTCGTAAGATCTATGGCATTCCCGAACAGCTGGTAAAAGCTATCGTAACAATGTAAACGACCACTGGTGCTAAAGTATTGGTACCAGATGGAGAAACATAACTGTTTGGTCCTGGCAGGAGTTCTGCATGGAGATACACTTGTACCGTACCTCTTCATAGTCGTCCTTGACTATCCACTGAGAGAAGCCATGGGCGGACGGGAAGAAGAAACGGGATTTAACTCACAAGAAAAAAGAAGACGTATCAAGCCGGCGGTCATCACAGATGTTGAATTTTCCGACGACATCGCTTTTTTAAATGGAAATCTCTCACAGGCACAAGAGTTACTGATGAGAGTTGAAAGCTCGTGTGCAAAAATAGTTCGAACATAACTTCTAGAAAAAACAAGTGCATGACGTAGAACCTTCCAGAAAACAATTAACATTGTGATCAGTGAGAAGGTCGAATATCTAAAAAATACCTATGGGCCAGCACTAAAAGTTCCTTATGTGACGTACAGTAAGTCTTTTAGTTTTATGCTATGCTCTATAATGTTATCATGTTATGTTGGGTTTTTATGTTGACTTGCATTTATATATTGTATGGTTTCTGTATGAAACAGTTTTGTTTACTTGTTCTCCCACTGGTTGTCAAATGGTGGTCTTGGGTGTCATTAATTTTTATCTTCATATCTGCGTCAATATCCGAAAAAATTAAGCATTCTTTCTCGACTTTTCTTGGTAACTGTGTTCATATTCTTATTTATAACTCTACATTTGTTGGATGGTCTTTCCAGGTAATAATGAATATGGACCAGAACATTGTTGTGTAGCACCCATCTAGTTTTGATAGTGTCTCTGTTAGCATTCAAGACTCGCAGCAGTACATGAGCGCAATACTCCACTGTTGCAGTGAACAGCCACTACTGGTCCAGCGTCGTTCTAATTTCCATATTGCTCTTATTGGCTGCATACGTTCCATGCTACTAACTTCCTGATCCTGACAGGTAGAACTGACCCAGTAGCCGATATATTAAAAATCTTTTTTTCCAAAGTCGCTACTTCTCTGGTCATAATGTTACTGTTTTTTATGGTGGTCCTAAGTCATACATTCGGCCTTTCAAGAATATTTGCACACAAGGTATCCAATCTTGTCAAGCGTGCGATGTCGTCGGCAAATTCAAAAACCTGTGATGACTGCCTGTTTGAAATGTCTATTGTTATACTTGTGAGTTGAAGTTCTGTTCCTCTTCCCATCTGTCTATGGCTTTTTAGAGCATAGCAAAGGATTGGTACGCATTTAGACGAAGAGAAACGATGCGAGCGTATTTCTCTGCAGAACGCCTGCCAGGATCCAAACAGTTCTATTTCTCCATCTTTAGTGACAACACGTTACATTTCTCACGACCTCATGCAAATACGAAAGTGGCATTTTTTATTTCAAACTGCAAGCACATATATATATATATATATTGTGGATATGCGGATACACACATGCATGATATGATCGTAACACCGAGGAGGCGATCATATTGGATTCATGCAAATAAACAATAAATGCCCAGTCATAGCATTTGATGTAGTCGTTGAGGTCTTATACATCCAGACACTAAGTGGAATTAAGAATGGCTGGTAAAATGCAACTATATTTTGAGATAATGGTTATGTATGTAATGTAATTGTTGTTCGCTTTGGTGACACCCACTGACTTTCTGGACAAATCAATCACCCACCCTGTGACGTCACGTGGGCTAGTCAAAGATTTGCGAAATGGCTCATAGTGTGCAGTATGCTGTACACTATGTCATTGAATGATACAGTCGTAATCAATGTCGCTTTGGTGACACCCACTTACTTTCTGGACAAATCAATCACCCACCCTGTGACGTCACGTGGGCTAGTCAAAGATTTGCGAAATGGCTCATAGTGTGCAGTATGCTGTACACTATGTCATTGAATGATACAGTCGTAATCAATGTCACTTGACTAAATGATATCTTCATATGTACTTATTAGTACACAATTGACAAAACGTGGTTTCAATATGGCTTTACTCTGGTACACCAACTTGTTTTGGACAATGTTTTGATTATTGATTGTCAGAATGTATTTTAGCCAAATAACCTCTCAAACTCAATGATTGCTCTCGTGTATATTTGAGTCTTCATCGGGAATTATTGCTCCAATAAATGAGTAAGCGCTGTGAGAGTTTTATAAAATTAATATAAGTTGGCTGTATAAATCAACCTTAAATGCTTAAGACATTTTCTAGCTGCCATCGTCATGGAGTTATGGTGTAAATAAACCTAACACGCACGCACACACACACACGCCCGTACACACGCACATACGCACACGATGTTTAAATAATTGTATATGTTTACACCAGATGATTCCAGTGGAAGTGTACCGTACGACTAAGGGATACATGGATAGGCGTCTTCATTAGCATAGATACCGCCTGCAGCTAGCATCGATAGAGCCTACCACGAAGGCCAGCTTGAGTAAAATCGCTTTTCAGCGGACAAACGGATAAATCTTAAATTGAGCTGTTTCTCTATTACAAAGGTAATTTATGTTCTCAAACAGATGCCAGCGCTAGCAATCAAAATTGTAATGACATCTAGGATACAATAATAATTATAACCACAGCCGTATTTCCGTAGTTTTTTTGTTCTGTAATCGTAATTATAATCAATAATGTTGGAATCGAATCCATCCTTGGCTAAAATTACTTTGATTAAAGTGTACGTGTATAATCACGATAGTGTGCAAAGTAGTATGCAAGCATACTGATTCACTTCCTTCACTATATATTTAAAATGAGAGAGAGAGAGAGAGAGAGAGAGGGGGAGAGGAGAGGAGAGAGAGAGGAGAGAGAGAGAGAGAGAGAGAGAGAGAGAGAGAGAGAGAGAGAGAGGTGAGAGAGTGAGAAGGGAAACAGAGAGACAGCGAGACAGACAGACAGACAGACAGACAGACAGACATACCTAGACCGAGAGAGAGAGAGAGAGAGAGAGAGAGAGAGAGAGAGAGAGAGAGAGAGAGAGAGAGAGAGAGAGAGAGAGAGAGAGAGAGAGAGAGAGAGAGAGAGTGAGAAG